>JADBJO010004583.1:54498-81998 GCA_016801955.1 Conus betulinus
GATACGTGTACACACACGCGCGCGCGCGCACACGTACGCACGCACGCGCGCACACACACACACACACACACACACACACACACACACACACACACTCACACACACACACACACACACAACACGCACACACACACACGCGCGCGCGCGCGCGCGCCACACAGAGGTGAAAATAAAGGGAAGCGAGCGGGAAGGTGTGTGTGTGTGGGGGGGGGGGGGGGGGGGGGGAGAAGCTGTCAAGAGAGTTGAGCGAGGTGGCTGGTTGGGGGGGGGGGGGGGGGGGGGGACTGGTTGGGGGGGGGGGGGGGGGGGGGTGACGGAGGTAGAGCAGGAGGTAAGACAGTAGGCAGAAGGCAAGGCAGGGACCGAGCGGAAGAAGCAAAGGGAGAGCTGGGGGCTGGGGGGGGGGGGGGGGGGGGGGGGGTGGCGGGCGGGGCGAGAGAATGATGTTGGTCGAAGAGTGGGAGGGGCGAGGGACGAGACTTGTATTGATGCTACCCTCTCTCCGCTCCCCTTGTCCGCTGCTGTTTTCGCTCTGCTGTTTGCAGAGAGAGAGAGAGAGAGAGAGAGAGAGAGAGGTTTCTACGATGAAAGAAAATGATAAACTAGTCAGTGAATAAAAGACACTATCCCTCGAGGCCTGTTCGTTTGTGCTATAGATCACTCTGACATGAATCGTAAATTAAAAGGTAATATGAAACGAACCCTTCCTCTTCCTTTTTTTTTTTTTTTTTTTTTTTTTTTTTTTTTTTTTTTTTTTTTTTAAAACGTGACTTGGGAATGCTGCTGAAGGGGAAGAAACTGGGTAAACCGTGACGCTAAGATAGATAATGAATTTGAGCGTGTCTTCCCTGCTCTGGCTTACAAATGGCAACGGGCAGCCCCTGACAAAACTCTTTTTGGATTCATGACCGACTAGGTTATTATGTATCTGCCGAGAATGATTCCACCATCTACCCCACCCCACCCTTTACACCCAAGTCATTGTCTTGAAAACTTTGATTTGTTTTTAGCTCTCACTTTCTGATCCTACATTTCCAACTCTTTTGTTTCAAAAGTTTAAGATTTTCGTCTAGCGAAACTGTACTGTACATTTTTTTTTTGTGCACACAGTAAGGCGCGACCTGCCGCCCCCTTTTCCCCCCCCCCCCCCCCCCCCCCCCCCCCCCCCCCCCCCCCCCCCCCCCCCCCCCCCCCCCCCCCCCCCCCCCCCCCCCCCCCCCCCCCCCCCCCCCCCCCCCCCCCCCCCCCCCCCCCCCCCCCCCCCCCCCCCCACCCCCCCCCCCCCCCCCCCCCCCACCCCCCACCCCCCCCCCCCCCCCCCCCCCCACCCCCCCCCCCCCCACCCCCCCCCCCCCACCCCCCCCCCCCCCCCCCCCCCCCCCCCCCCCCCCCCCCCACCCCCCCCCCCCCCCCCCCCCCCCCCCACCCCCACCCACACCCCCCCACTATTTCAAACTCTTTTGTTTCTATCTATCGAAAACTATACTATACCACTTTTCTTAGTGCACACAGTAAGACGCGCGACCCTCCCCCACCCACCCCTTTCCCCTCCCCTCCGTTTTTTTTTTTTTTTTTTTTTTTTTTTTTTTTTTTTAACGTCGAAATAGCGAGCATGGGCTGGCGTGGTCGCTGCGACTGCTGAAGTCTAACGGAGGGAATCTATGTTAAGACCGAAAAAAAAATTATGCTGACACTGTTTACTGACACTTGCACCATTTCAGTGAAAGGCCACAAACTCATGTGCTGGATGGTTCTGTTTTTTTGTCTCCATATTTGACAAAACTATATTTAATTATTTATCGATTTATTGATTTATCTCTATCTATTTCACTGATCATTATTTATCTATGTATCTGTTCATTTATTTGTCTATTCATTTCATATTTACTTATTTCCTTCCCGTTCAGTTTATTCTTTAGTGTAATGAATTTATCTTGCTTATTTGTCTATTCACTGTTTTCATTCAGTTGTTAATTTCATTTACTCCCCACCCCTAACCCCTACGTATCCCACGATCACCTGCGTTGCTTTATGTGTTTGTTGCGAGGAAGATACAGGTAGAAGCATAGAGAAATAGCGAAATGAAAATTTCCCAGTCGCATTGACGATGAGTTCATCAGAATGACGATAAGGCATGAAAGAGAATGAAGATGACCGTTGTGACAATGAGTGTATTGAACAGGAATATCGGCTGATCAAGGTGAGGCGACGGCAATGACGATGATTCTGGTGATGATTACAGGATGATGATGATGGTGATGATGTAAGCAGGTTATCAGCTCCCCTTCCCCATCTAAATGCCCTTCCCTTCCAGACACAGAAACGTAAAGATAACCTGTGGACATAGTTTACTACAACACACACACACACACACACACACACACACACCAAAAACAAAAATAAAACGTGTTAGAACAGAGATCTTGCGATATAAAAAATCAAACAACATAACACTTATTGAACAAAAGTTAACTGATAAAAGAATGAATGCATAAGTAATAAAGCAGTAAATACGCAAAAGAAGCACGCCACTCGCTTAGTGGGAAAAAAAAATCTGACAACAGAAGTGCCCACAGCAGAACATCAAAGTCCTAAACATCAATTAAAAAAAAAAAAAAAAGAAAAAAAAGAAAACATACCTCAAGCCACAAGAACACCGCAAGAATCACTTTAGACACATAATTTTGCACGAACACATGCCCACAAGTATACAACGTGAAACGCAGACGATGGGCTTTGCCTTAGCACCCTCTCGCCATCATGCACGCAGACAACGGTTCGTTACCACCACAGGGCCAGACGGAGAGATCAGCACTGGTAGACAGAAGGGAGACTCGAACCCCCGCGGATACTAGCAGTAAAGAGTCTTTTTAGTGGCTTGATTTCTGGCTGGCTGTCTGGGCGGTGCCCCCAGTGCGAAGAAGAAGAAAAAAAAAAGGGAAGGGTGGGTCTCCTTCAGCCTGGGGTCTGGCCAGCCGCCAGGACGCCGAGAAATGGTTCAACAGGTGGGAAGACGCTGAGTTGATGTCATCAGAGGTGGGGGGATTGGATTCTGGGGTCGGCTGGCGGTGGCGGGGTCCTTCTGTGTTGATTGGGTATTGTTCTGTAACAAAAGAAGGAAAAAGGTTGGACATTCTGTGCGAATGATGGCGGCGGCATTTTGTGTTGCTGCTGTGCATCTCTCTTTGAATGTATAAATGTATAATTATGTATACCGTTATGCACATGTGCACGTGAGCATGCACACACACACACACGCTCACACACACACACGCACACACACACGCGCACACACACACACACACACACACACACACACACACACACACACACGCGCGCGCGCGCGCTGCCGCGCACACACACACGCACACACACACACACACACGCACACACACACACACACACACACATTCGTTTGATCTTGTGCCATTAGAGGTTGAACTGAAGTGTCGGTACTCAAGCAGAAATACGCAACGGAAAACCAGTGTCGTGTTCTCTGGAAACAAATCTGAGAATCGTAGGAAAAAAGAACTACTTGTTGTTGTTCCTTGTTTGTTTGTTCGTTCATCTGTTTGTTTACTTTACCATAGAGCTTGTGAGATGTTTCTGGGGAAAAAAAATTGAGCTTCGCCCGCCTTACCTCAGCCCCTCCACGAACTTGTAGTCTCAGTTTAATGAAACTGTTTTGTTTTTCGTTATCTGTTTAGAAATTTATTGTATTCATCTGTTTTTTGTGGATATTTCTTTCCAGTCTCCTTCTGTACTCCGTCTTTCTCTTTCCGGTCTGCTACCTTCCTTCCCTCTCCTCCTCCTCATTTTACTTTGTTTTTAATTCCTCCTCCTCCACCATCTCTTTCTCTCTTTTTTTCCTGCTACTACTCTACCTCCTACCCCACCTCCACTACTTTTTCCTCCTCCTCCTCCTCCTCCTCCATCGCAACCACTACCACCACCACCACGATCTCTTCCCTCTCCTTTCCTCCTCCTGCTCGTCGCATACTCCTCCACCTCCTTCTTCCGCCCCATCTCCTCCTCCTCTTCTTCCTCCCCTCACCCCTCCACCTCATGCTTTACCTAATTCTCTCCCCTGTCTTCACCCCCTTTTTTCCCCTCCTCCACCTCCTCATCCTCCTGCAACTGCTCCTCCCCTCCGTCGTCTGTTCTACGTTCCCCAAGGTAACGCCAGCCATATATCGTTTGTGTTTTTTTTTCTCTCTTGCTATTTACTGAATTATGCAAGTGCTCTTTTTTCTTGTGTGTGTATGTTTATTCGTTTTGTTTCAGCTCTGTAAAATGTATTAGAGAACAGCTGCAAAGTCCACAAGGGACCTCACAGAGAGAGAGAGAGAGAGAGAGAGAGAGAGAGAGAGAGAGAGAGAGAGAGAGGCAGGAATGAAAATTGCCTTCACTTCATACCCGGACTGTATTTCATCTTGTTTCGTCGTTGTTGTCGTTGCAGTTACTTAGACATTTCTCTTGTTTCAAACATCTAGATGTGTTACGCAGAACACTAAAAAAAAAAAAAAATCGATAGCTTCCCCCGAAGCGAGCCTTTCCTCCATGTTCCTATGCCTGAATGGAGCGTCACGACTATACAAAAAAAGTAATATTAGAAATAATCAAATAAATACATGAATGAAGGCAGAAATGAATGGATGAATAAATAGAGGAACAAATAAATGAATTACCCAGGACACTCATGAAAGCGCAGATTCCACTCATGAGAGCGTAGACCGCCCCTCCCTCCCCCCCCCCCCCCCCCCCCCTTCCTTCTACTACGTATCAGAGAAAGTAATCGTTGGTAATGTTCGGTACGGACTGATATAGTCACACCCCATGCACAATGAATCTTGCTGAACAATTCGAGACACACTGTTTTGATCAGACTTGCACACCCAATTTGTCAATATTTCATACGATAGTAATTCAATTTTTCACCAATATTCGAGGGTTTTTTTTTTTTAGTCCTCTTTTAGACAAGAGAATCAAACGAACCTTCGTGGGCGAAAATGCAACCTCGTCGTCTACAGAAGTAGTAAATAAACCGATAAATAAATAATAAATAAATAAACAAATACATAAACATCGTGATTCACACATACAAATTTCCCTTCTTCTTCTTCTTACTATTGTAATCGTCATTATCATCATCCTCTTCCCCCACCTTATTATTTCTATTGTTATTACACTTGTTGATAATCTCAAAACCCCCTGACCAATCGCTCGAAAGAACGTTGTAACAGACAAATGAACAACATTGCAGCTGATGTCTGAATGGGCTGTCACGGCATTTCAAAGAACAAGGGGGGGATGAGATGCCAGCAAACGATGTCCATCTCCCCCATGATATATTCCACTGCATGTTAGCTAATGCCGTGTTTCTTCTATATGCCGTGAGTCAACAGTCCACCAAACACCGATTGGTTGGCATACATGGGGAGATTAGCCAGTGGCATATAATCATAAATGTTCACCTAGAAAATCGAAACATTCCAGCTTTCGAACGCACCTCTGGAACTCTGGAACTGAAGATCTTTTCTAACCAGTTGGCTTTGCCTTACCAGTCGTGTGAATCGCAGATAAAACTCTTTGTCTGTACTGTATATGTATTCTGCCGTCAACACACATCGATTCTAATGTTGATCCTTCTGACTAATGCTCATGCGCATACGTTATGTCGTTGCGGCCGCGGTCTTTTCTAGTGCCTTAGCGTAACTACAAGATGGTTGGATGTAAATCTTCCTAGAGATGATCAAGATATCCATGAGCGTCCCAGTGGCAAAGTGTACACTGTCAATAATGTTTGTTTAATTTCCTTTTCATACAGTTCCTAGTTCGTTAACGTTGTCAAAACAGGCACAAATATTACAAAAAAAAAAGAAAAAAAAGAAAGAAAAGATTCCATCGGTTCTGACAAGAGGAGGGGGGAACTATGATGAAGTATACGCGGGTGGCGCCCTCTTGCGGGAGCTTGACGCTTCCTCTGCCGGCTTTGCTATTATGCAGTTAATGTCGTCATTAAAGGCGTATGAGTAGGGCGTGTCATATTTGTGTCGGGGTTAAAAACAAAAGCGCCACAAGTATCACGGTGGTGCTTCCTTTGACGGATTGCCTTGTGACTTCCCAATATCGATTATAGCTCCCCCCAACGAATTTTTCGGTGTGGCTGTGTAAAACGGGTGCAAAAAAAAATGATTGGCATGGAAGTAATGTCACGACAGACAAGATGGTGGAAACAGACATCCAACGTCCAATGTCAGCTTTACCCTACCATGATTTATGTACATGTCCTGTATTCACGTTTTTACACAGATCATCATGATGCAGACTTTTGGAAATTAGCGTTCTCTTTCTGTCACCCTGTCTGTCCGTTTCTTTCAAAACGGAATTTTTTTTTTTTTTTTAATCAGGATTTTTCTTCGTTACCCGTCAGCGGTGAGGGAAGGGGTGAGGAAAGCTGATAGTGATAGCCTGTCACACTTTGAGTGATGAAGGAAAGAAGGAAAAGAATGAGGGGGAGAAGGAGGATGAGGGAGGAGGAAGGGGAAGGAGGATGAGGTGGTGAATGTGAGGAGAAAACGAAGAGGAAATAAAAAAAAAAAGAGGATAGCAGGAAAGGGGCAAGTGAAGCGAGGGGGGAGAAGGGGGGGGGGGGGGGGGGGTAAAGACAGAGAGGGAGAGGGGGGGAGGGAGGTCGAGGAGGACGAAAATATGTGCGAAAATGATGATGATAAGGGGGAGAATGGAGAGGGGGGGGGGGGGGGGGGGGGGGGGGGGAGAGAAGAAAGTCAAGGGTAAGAACAAGAAGAATGAAAAGGAGAAAAAGAACAATAAGAAGAACGATGATAATCACTTCACCTGGCCTACTTCTCTTCAGCGTTCTTGTTCTTCTCACGCTTCTTCTTCTTGCTGTTGTTTTTCTCTCGACCGCATCGCTTTCACCCCAAATATGGCTTCCGCGGTCGGCTGCTCTCTAATCAACCGGGACAACCACGTCGCCTCAATCTGTCCATTCCAGCATGCTACCCATTTCCGCTTCCGCTCATTTGCAATATGCTCGAACTTTTTTGTTGTTGTTATTCAGTCCCCCCCCCCCCCGCCCCCATCCACATCATTGCATTGTAATTCTAACAGTCCCGAGAGAGAGAGAGAGAGAGAGAGAGAGAGAGAGAGAGAGAGAGAGAGAGAGAGAGGGGGGAATTGGGGGCAGGGGGGCACAAAGAACAGCTCCTTTATTTTAGAACACGAATTTACTGTTTGAAAAGAAATCCCCCCACAACTGTAAATCAAAAGAGAAGAATATAACTCCAAAACACATTACCCCGGCTCTCCCATCTCGCAGATGACATGTTGTTGTTAATTACGGTCAGAGGATTGACGAATCACCGGAATTATGACTCGGCCATCTGGCAGACTGACATGGATGACGTGACAGACGATGATAGCGTATCTCCTTCGACGTCAGTGATGAGGCTGATAAGGAAGGTTGGTGGGGTTTAACGTGCGTGAACTGGTGCAGGTTAGAAGAGAAGAGAAAAGAAGAAGAAGAAGAAGAAGAAGAAGAAGAATATGTGCACCGATGAAGGTGAAGGTGAGGGAGAGGGGGGAAGGGAGGAGAAGCTGTTTGGTGAGGAGGAGGAGGAGCAGGAGGAGGATAAAAAGAAGACTAAGAAGAAAAATGATTATGATGATCAAGAGGAGAAAGAGGAGGAGAAGGGGAGAAAGAGGAGTAGGGGAAGAAAGAGAAGGAGGGGAGGGGAAGAAAGAGGAGGAGGAGGAGAACAACAAGGACTTCGCGTTTCTCAGTGTGACCAAAGAGTTACAATGTGCGGCCTAAGCACAAACACTACACGACCTCTGCTGTGTAGCTAGAGAGTGTTGGAGCAACAGCTGAATTAAACGATAAGGAAGAGGACGTGACATCTATGTTAGCGTTTCCACTTGGTTTTTACACATTGTTTCTTGTCAGTGTCGGCTTCCCATTCCACCTACCGCGTTTTAAGAAGGTTCGATTGCCGGGAGAGGAGGAGCAGCAAGAGGAAGACCAGGGTGGGAATGTGAGTCTCCCTTTCTGATAATCAGTCGTATTTCTTTCAACACTTTCGTTCTTTACACTTTTCTATTCTCCTCGCTTTCTGTCCTTCCGTTTCCCTCTCTCCATCTTTTGTCTTTCTGCTCTCTCTCCGGAGCGTGGCGGCCTTTTTGCGGTCTGACGGCTGGTGTGGGCTAACCACCTCACTGGCCATGCTAACGAGAACATCGACAATGATGGAACGCTAGTTTTCCCATGAGCGCTTGTAGAGCTAGCTCTCTACAGCCTAGACGCTGACTGGTCGAAGCACAACGCACTTGGACTTGGTGCTCCCGGTAGGCTCGGCTAGGTCACACAGGCTGTGTGTGAGGTTTCAGACTACACATGACTGCATTTAATTTAATTCTCTGCGCCCCTCCCCCCCCCCCCAACGCTTCTTTCCTATTTTCGGATTACCACCAAGTCTTCTTTTACACAGTTTCCCCGTTCTCTTTAGTCTTGTAGAGATCCGCTGCGTTTGCCGTGCATTTGACCTGTGATCGTGACAAGACAGATCCTGGGGAATGAGAGAGCAGTGGCTCTGAAAAACCATTTTTTCCCCAGATGCTTTTGAACCTTCCGGGGTTTCTTCCATCTGCCACTGGTTCAGCGCAAATGAGGAACGGCGTTTTTCCCGATTGCACACAGGCCACCACTTATATACACACACGTATACACACACTTATATTTCATAGGAGTCATGGAGGCTGCATGGTGCATACCATGTGATGAATCGCAATATGAAACATGCTCTTTTAAAGTCTTGGTATTTGCGAGACATCAGACAGGATTTTACAGAGATTCCATTAAGGTCGTTCAGAGATGGCCCGCCAGGTGTGCCGTTTTTTAGTTCTCTCAAGAGGTATCATTCGATCTAAATTTGTGTGTACAAACTGGTCCCCACCGATAAGCCGTTTCGAACGTATACGGAATGGACCGTTTTCGTAAGATGTGCTTGTATAGAATTGAGTAGGAAGCAGTAATAGTCCTTTAGGTTCGGCTTGGATGTACACAACATGAAACAAAATATAACGACATGAAAATTACGTCTGCTGCTGGGCTCTCACACATTCTTCTTCTTCCTCTAACTTCTCAACCACTAGGTTTAAAATTGTGGACACTCCTCTTTAGAGAAACAAAAGTTGTCGGCAACTTGCCTTCGACCTACAGCCATACAACAACTCGTTTTTATTCTCTGTGGATTACCTGAGCTCTGGGAGGGGATTGAAGTTAAGAACTGTGCCTTTGAGGGTTAGTGACAGGCAGACAGTAAGGAATAGAAACAGTTAATTTTACCTCTGCTGTCTCTCTGCCTGCCTGCATCTCTCTCTCACCCCCCTTTTTCCTCTCTCTCTCTCTCTCTCTCTCTCTCTCTCTCTCTCTCTCTCTCTCTCTCTCTCTCTCTCTCTCTCTCAGCACGGGCATACAGAAATAGATGACCCAGTTCCCTTCTGTTTCCAATATGTCTGTGTGTGTGTGTGTGTGTGTGTGTTGTGTGTGTGTGTGTGTGTCTCTGTCTGTCTCTCTCTGTCTGTCTGTCTGTCTCTCTCTCTCTCTCTCTCTCTCTCTCTCTCTCTCTCTCCTCTCTCTCTCTCTCTCTCCTCCTCTCTCTCTCTCTCTCTCTCTCTCTCTCCCCAAAGTAGCATGAGCATACAGAAATAGATGAGCCAGTTCCCTTCTATTTCCAATGTGTACTTACTTATACCTCTGGGATACCTCTGGGGAACCTCTGTCTCTGTCCTCTGTCTCTCTCTCTCTCTCTCTCTCTCTCTCTCTACTAGGGATGAGCGAAGTGCTGGAAATTAGGAAAGGGGAATGTGGTGGGGGAAGAGGGGAGGGGTGGAAATTCAGGGAAGAAAAAGACAGCGGACTTCTACGCACAGTTTTTAATATGAATTTCAATTACATTATAAACAATTCTAAATCCTCAATGTGATTTATTCTACGACATTTGCAGTTCTTCATCTTCATCATTTTCCATCAAAGGGAAGATGTTTCTGTCTGTCTGTTTTGTCCCTGTCTCTCTGTCTCTCCTCTCTCCCTCTCTCTCTCAGTCTCTCCTCATCGCTCCCTCACTCCATTCCTCGATTCCTCTCCGGCTCTTCTGCTCTGTGTCTGTGTCTCTCTCCTGTCTGTCTCTCTGCTCTGTCCTCTCTCTCTCCTGTCTCTCTCTCCTCCTCTCGCTCTCTCTCTCTCTCGCCTCCTCTGTCTCTCTCTCTCTCTGGTCTCCTCCCTCTCTCTCTCTCTCCTCTCTCTCTCTCTCTCTCTGTTGTTATTGAATTCTTCATACTTTTCTCCATATGGTTCTTCCTTTAGGCTGGATGGTACCACCCCCATATACCCATCCACACCTACTTATCCCCCCCCCCCCACTCATACCAGTACCAACACACACACGCGCGCGCGCGCGATTGCGCGCATGCATATACATACTATGCTTGGACGCATTTATCACGCTGTATAATAACGATTATGTCTTTTCTTCTGTCCCTCCCACCCTGATAGTCGTAGGAGGGTCAATTCAGGAAAGGGACACCCGACGGCCATGGTACAACCCCGAGCCATCCTCCACCCCTCTCCATCCCTGTTTACCTTCCGTTCAAGGTCTACTGCCCCAAGTTAAAAACAAAGAGGGTTCCATATTTTTTTTTCAGTTTTTATTTTTCTCTTCATTCAGAGTCACAAGTTATAGAAATCACACAAAGTCAGTAACTTCCCAAAGACGCATCGACGCCATTCCCTTGCCCGTTCCTCTCCCCGTTCATATATCCTTTCTCCATTGAGATCCGCGGCATGAAGACAGACGTTTGATGAATCGTCAGCATTATGATTCAGCAGTGTGGCGGACGGATTTGGATAGTTACGGTCTGTGAACGATGATTAATATATTTTGAGTGCACACATGCCAGCGATTGCTCTCTCTCTCTCTCCTCTCTCTCTCTCTCTCTCTCTCTCTCCTCTCCCTCTCTCTCTCCTCTCTCTCTCTCTCTCTCTCTCATCCTCTCTCTCTGTGTGTGTGTGTGTGTGTGTGTGTGTGTTCAACGTTTTCATGGCAGCCTGTCGTTTTCCCTCCACTCCTTTATTTGTCATCACTTTTCACCTCCATCAATTCTCTCACATCCCCTGCAAAAATACCCACGAAAGTCCTGCGAACTTTTTAAAGTGTGTTTGATTGAAAGGTACGTTTGTATATATAATTCTGTAAGTGCTAGGAATCAGAGAGAGAGAGAGAGAGAGAGAGAGAGAGAGAGAGAAAGAAATGTTCACAGTTCAGAAAAGGGACAGAAACAGACAGGGTGATCCCCCTCCCCTCACCCCCCTCCCGAGAGCAATCTTCCACTCCTCTCCCTCTCCCCTACCTTGGTTTTAAAATCTATTGCCCAGACTTAAAAACAAAATTCTTGTTTAGGTTTCTTTTTTTCATTCAGAGTCACAAGTTACAGAGATAAAACAAAAGTCAGTAACTTCCCAAAGACGCATCGACGCCATTCCCTTGCCCGTTCCTCTCCCCGTTCATATCCTTTCTCCATTGAGATCCGCGGCATTACAGCAGACGAATGACGAATCGTCAACATTATGTCTCGGCAGTCTGGTGGATGGATATGGATGGACAGTTATGGTCTCTGATCGATGATGACGAGGAAATTTGCCGATATGAAACTTCTGTGTGGAACAGGGAACAGAAGACAAAGAAGAAGAAGAAGAAGAAGAGTGTGAAGTGATTGGGAAGAAGAGCTAGTGAAGGGAGGGGATGGGGTGTGTGTTAGAGGAGGAAATGAAGAGGTATTACAAGACCAAGAAAAAAAATAGAAAGTGGAGTTTGAGCATAGGGTAAAGAAAATGATGAGAAAGGGAGATGGAGGAGGGAGTTGTTTCTCATGTCTCACTCCTTATAATAGCAATGCTCTATGTTACAAGTATGTTCAATTATCACTACCAAAGCAGGAAAACTACGTTTAACAAAAGAACAAACAAACAAACAAACAAAACACGCTTGTGTGTAGTTCGGAAACAGTCTGATTAACGATGTCTTTGAATAAAAATGTGGAGTCTGAGTGTTTTGGGGTATGCGTCATAAATAATCCTGTGCATCAAAAGAAGGTTGATTCCTGAGCGAGAAAGTAGAGTCATAAGATACGTGAACATAATTATTATATATAATATTTTTTTTTGCAGCTTAGCATTACAGTGGAGTGAGGGAGGGGAGGAGAAGAGAGAGAGAGAGAGAGAGAGAGAGAGAGAGAGAGAGAGAGAGAGAGAGATGCTCTCTACCACCCCTTCCGCTTGTTTTCTCCCATCAGCTCTATTTCAGAGTCACTTCCATCTGCGCCTCGTTCCAATGTTCTACTTTCCTTTCACCTTCCGACTGAGGGAAATGAAGTGTTGTCGGCAACATGCCCCCCCCCCCCCAATGGGCCATAAACAACTTTTCGATTCACTCCCCCATGGGATTCTCCGAATTCCACGAGGGAATTGAAGTTGAGAACTGTGTTCACCCTCTGGCGGTCAGGATGGATAGCAGTTAGTCAAGGACGGAAGTTGACAGAATTGGGAAAGGTTAATCTGTTTTTTCTTGGCTCGTTATTGCATCTGTCTCCACCTATGCCATACCCACCCCCCCCCATTTTCCGAATTGCTGACATTTACACACACGAACGGAAGCTGGCAGAATGGGAAAAAATCTTAATGTGCTTTTCTTGGCTTCTTATTACATTTTTTGCCTACCCATTTCTACACCCCACCTTCCGTCTGTCTACCTACCTGTCTCTCTGTCTGCCCCTCCCTCCACTCTCTCTCTCTTTTTCTCTCTCTCTCTCTCTCTCTCTCTCTCTCCTCTCTCTCTCTCTCTCTCTCACGACACCCCAAAGGTCCTGGCAGGGGACTGAAGAACAGTGTTGTGCACACATTGTAGCAGTTGACACTCACCTTTGATATTCCCTCTCCCCTTCCTCTGTGTGTGTGTGTGTGTGTGTGTGTGTGTGTGTGAGAGAGAGAGAGAGAGAGAGAGAGAGAGTCATCACTTTCTTACACTGAAATAATTCTTGCCACGCTACCACCTTCTTCATATTTCGCCCATCAACTCTATTTTAGAATCACTTCCGCTTTCCTTTCACCTTCAGACAGAGGGAGATGAAGTGTTGTCAGCGACATGCCCCTAACGTACAGCCATAAACAACTTTTCGAATTGTTCTCCGAATTACAGGAGGGGCTGACGTTAAACACCGTGTTCACCCTGTAGCTGTCAGGATGGGTAGCAGTTAAACAATGACGGAAGTTGAGCTAGTGGGAAAGCTTAATCTATTTTACTGGCTCATTATGATGATCCTTCTCTACCAGTTCTTCCCACACCCTTCATTTCTCTCTCTCTCTCTCTCTCTCTCTCTCTCTCTCTCCTCCCTCTCTCTCTCCTCTCTCGCCCCCTCCTCCCCCCCCCCCTTCTTCTTCCTTCTTCTCCTGCTTCTCCCCTTCCCCCCCTCTGTCTGCATGTATATCTGCTGATCCACCTCCAGCCATTGTTCCTCTTTTTCCCCTCCCTTTCAGCACTCTCTGTCATCAACTTTTTCTATTTCTCCTCATCTTCCTTCTTCCACATTCACAGAACTCCTCTTTATATTCGCTCAGTGTTGTCTTATTCAGTAGTTTCCTCCGCTTCACTCTAGGTTTTAATCCCTCTATGCCAGTTAAAACACGAACGTTCACGATGCAAGCTGAGCGACGGCGATTCGAAAGCCAAATATGATTTTTGAACTCGACTATAGGCAACCTATTTTCTGCCAAAAGAGAATACTTGTCTCTGGACCGTTTGTGCATTCCTTTTTTTCTATTTTTGTTTTGCCATTATTGTGTTTTAAATCTAAGTCTCCTGACAATTAAAAGTCATCATGTCATGGTAAATTAAGATCTTTCCGTAAATCACACCCAGGCGAAGATTTGGGCGAGGAAATGGGCAACAAGGGAGGACATATTAAACGGAGTTCCGCTGAAATGAATCGGGGACGATCGACGCTTGCTCTCTTTGAATCTCTGGATGGCACCTGGTGCAGGTTGTTATCTCCCAGACTTGTTATCTGAACGATTTCGGAATCGATACAGATCACGTCTGGGGAAAATCGATTATAGTATCTCAAATAGAATCGGTATAGCATGTTGGTTCTTCTTGCTGTTCTTCTTCTTGTTCTTCTTTTTCTTCTTCAGTCTTATTTTCTGAATCGCTTTAAGATTGCGCAATACAGACATTAAGCCTGAATGCTCGTTCCTGTTAACTTCACTTGAGGCGAGCGAAAAACATCACGCATTGGACCACTTAACACTAAAGCCAAATTTTGTGCCACACCCATAACTGAGTGTGGGGCAGTATTATTGTTGTGTGATCTTTAATAGTTATTGCTAGTTGTGTCGAGTCCAGGCGTTAACATAATGCAAACAGTTGATCATATATAGTGGGATGGATGGATGGATGAGAACGGATTGATGAATGTGGATGGACAAGAGAAATGGGGTGACCCACCCTCCTGAATTAAATACATGTTAATACATTTAGAGTGAACACATGCCAGCGAGCGCTGTGTGTGTGTGTGTGTGTGTGTGTGTGTGTGTGTGTGTGTGTGTGTGTGTGTGTGTGTGTGTGTGTTCGTGTTCAACCTTTTCATGGCAGCCTGTCACTTTCCCTCCACTCCTTTATTTGTCATCACTTTCACCTCCATCAATTCTCTCTCACATCCCCTGCAAAAATACCCACGAAAGTCCTGCGAACTTTTTAAAGTGTGTTTGATTGAAAGGTACGTTTGTATATAATTCTGTAAGTGCTAGGAATCTGAGAGAGGGAGGGAGAGAGGGACAGAGAGAGAGAGACAGAGACAGAGAGAGAGAGACAGAGAGACAGACAGAGGCAGATGGTGACAACCCCCCCCCCCCCCTCTCCCGCGAGCAATCTTCCACTCCTCTCCCTCTCCTTTACCTTGCTTTCAAAATCTATTGCCCAGACTTAAAAGCAAAGTTCTTGTTTAGGGTTTCTTTTTTTTCATTCCCTAGTCACAAGTTACACAGATTACACAAAAGTCAGTAACTTCCCAAAGACGCATCGACGCCATTCCCTTGCCCGTTCTTCTCCCCGTCCATATCCTTTCTCCATTGAGATCCATGACATGAAGACAGACGTTTGATGAATCGTCAACATTATGTCTCGGCAGTCTGGTGGACGGATATGGGATGGACAGTTATGGTCTCTGATGATCGATGATTGATCTGCTTTATTGATAGTGGCGAGGAGTTTGCCGATATCAAACTTGTGTAAATTGAACAGGACAAAGATAGAGTGTGAAGTGGTAGGGGAGAAGAGCTAGTGAAGGGAGCGGAACGGGGAAGTGTTACAGGAGGAAATGAATAGATATTACAAGACAAAGGAAAAAAAAAAACAAACATAAAAAGTGGGGTTTGTGTAGAGGGTAACGAAAATGATGCGGAAAGGGAGATGGAAGGAGTTCTTTTTCATTTCTCCACTCGTTAAAATAAATATTCTACGTTAGAAGTATGTTTATTTATCGCTACCAAAGCAGGAAAAA
This sequence comes from Conus betulinus, assembly GCA_016801955.1. NCBI lineage: Eukaryota > Metazoa > Mollusca > Gastropoda > Neogastropoda > Conidae > Conus > Conus betulinus. The sequence continues at coordinate 70,132 of JADBJO010004583.1, forward strand.
CTACGTTTTAAAAAAAGTTTGTAGTTAGGAAACACTCTGATTAACGATGGTTTTTAATCCTGTGCACCAAGAGAAGTTTGACTCCCGAGCGAGAAAGTAGAATCTTACGATATGTGAACATAATATTTTGCTCGCATCCCCTGCAAAATACGCACGAAAATCCTGCAAACGTTTGCAACTGTGTTCGATTGAAAGATATGTTGTATATAATTCTGTAAGTGCTAGGAATCACAGAGAGAGTGAGAGAGAGAGAGAGAGAGAGAGCGATGATTTTAAATAGAGTTCAGAAAAGGGACAGAGACAGACAGATGGTGATTTTCACCCCCAAGCAATCTTCCACTCCTCTTCCTCTCTCCCTCTCCTTGCTTTCAAAATCTATTAACCAGCCTTAAAACAAAGTTCTTTTTTTAGGCTTCGTTTTTCATTCACTAGTCACAAGTTATAGAAATCACACAAAAGTCAGAAACTTCCCAAAGACGCATCGACGCCATTCCCTTGCCCGTTCCTCTCCCCGTCCATATCCTTTCTCCATTGAGATCCGCGGCATGAAGACAGACGTTTGATGAATCGTCAACATTATGTCTCGGCAGTCTGGTGGACGGATATGGATGGACAGTTATGGTCTCTGATCGATGATGAGGAGTTTGCCGATATGAAACTTCTGTAAATGGAACAGGACAAAGAAGAAGAAGAAGAAGACGAAGAAGAAGAAGAGTGAAGTGGTTGGGAAGAAGAGCTAGTGAAGGGAGCGGATGGGGGAGGTGTTAGAGGAGGAAATGAAGAGGTATTACAAGACCAAGAAAAACAAAATTGTGGAGTTTGAGCACAGGGTAAAGAAAATGATGAGAAACGGGAGGTGAAGGAGGAGGAGGGAGTTCTTTCTTATGTCTCAATCCTTATAATAGCAATGCTCTACGTTACAAGTATGTTCATATATCGCTACCAAAGCAGGAAAACTACGTTTAACAACAAACAAACAAATACAAAAAAAAGCTTGTTTGTAGTTTGGAAACAGTCTGATTAACGATGGTCTTTGAATAAAAATGTGGAGTCTGAGTGTTTTGGGGTGCGTCGTGAATAATCCTGTGCACCAAAAGAAGGTTGATTCCTGAGCGAGAAAGTAGAATCATAAGATATGTGAACATATATCTAATATTTTTCGCAGCTTAGCATTACTTGGGGGGGGGGGGGGGGGGGGGGGGGGGGGGGGGGGGGGGGGGGGGGGGGGGGGGGGGGGGGGGGGGGGGGGGGGGGGGGGGGGGGGGGGGGGGGGGGGGGGGAGGGAGGAGAGAAGGAGACACAGAGAGAGAGAGAGAGAGAGAGAGAGAGAGAGATAGAGAGAGAGATTGGCTGCTCTCTACCACTCCCCCCTTCCGCTTGTTTTTCTCCCCATCAGCTCTATTTCAGAGTCACTCATTCTCCATCTGCACCTCGTTCCACTATTCCATTTTCCTTTCATCACCCTCCGACTGAGAGAAATGAAGTGTTGTCGGCAACATGCCCCCCCCCCCCGCCCCCCCCCCCCCCCCCCCCCCCCCCCCGGGCCATAAACAACTTTTCGATTTCACTCCCCATAGGATTCTCTGAATTCCGCGAGGGAATTGAAGTTAAGAACTGTGTTCACCCTCCGGCCGTCAGGATGGATAGCAGTTAGTCAAGGACGGAAGTTGACAGAATTGGAAAGGTTAATCTGTTTTTCCTTGGCTCGTTATTGCATCTTTCTCCACCCATGCCATCCCCACCCCCCTTTTTGCCCACCCCCATTTTCCGAATTGTTGACATTTACACAAGAATGGAAGTTGGCAGAATGGGAAAAAATGTTAATGTGCTTTCTTTCTTGGCTTGTCATTACATTTTTTTGTCTATCCATTCTACACCCACCCTCCGTCTGTCTGCCTACCTGTCTCTCCGTCTCCCCCCTCTCTCCTCTCTCCTCTCTCTCTCTTCTTTCACAACACCCCCAATGGACCGTACTGCTCTATATTCCACTGCCTACACGTATTTCTAAACATAGTAGTTTAAGAGTAATGGAATGTTTTGTTCGCAGCTTACTTTTTCCAGAATCGTTTAATTCTCCAGGTCCTGGCAGGGGACTGAAGTACAGTGTTGTGTACACATTTAGCTGTCAGGACTGTTGACACTCACCTTTGATATTCCCCTCTCCCTCCCTGTGTGTGTGTTTGAGTGTGTGTGTGTGTGTGTGTGTGTGTGGTGTGTGTGTGTGTGTGTGTGGAGAGAGAGAGAGAGAGAGAGAGAGAGAGAGTCTATCTGGAACTAAGTAAACTTAGAAAGTAGTGTAATCCCCACCCAAATCATATACCCACCCTTTACTCTTCAGATTTAATTTTGAAGCAGCTTGCTGTGTATTTTAACAAAGGGTTTAAACAAAGAAATTATGTAATATCTTAGTATGTTTGCACTTCTGATTAGAAATGGATTATGCAAGGGGCTATGGCCTTTACAAATACACATCTTCATCATTTCTCTCTCTCTCCTCTCTCTCTCTCTCTCTCTCTCTCTCACTCTCTCTCTCTCTCTCTCTCTCTCTCACACACACACACACACACACACACACACACACACACACACACACACCACACACACACACACCGGTTCAAATTGAGCAATACATGTCCTCCTTCCTTTCTGTCGACTTATTTTTCTTTGGTTCTTCAAACACTTTTGTCTGTTTTCAGACAGCACAGCAGAGCACAGCACCTGTGGTATGGCGAAGGGAAGTCGGAGCCACATCCTACCTGCCTGGAGGGAATGTCTTGCTCTGGAGCCTTAACAGGACTGAGTCCACCAAAGCCCACGTCTTCAGGCTCAGAACAGAGTATTGCCAACCCCTCTTCCATCCCCCACAGAGGAATGACCGTGTGATTACTTGTCCACAGATTGCCGTTGTTGCTGTTGCTGCTACTGCCGCTGCTGTTGATGCTGCTGCTTCTACTACTACTACTACTACTACTACTGCTGCTGCTTCTGCTACTACCATTACTACCACTTCTATTACGTCACTACCACCCACCACTAATATTAGTACTATAACAAATTCTACTACTACACCTGCAACTACTACAACCTCCACTATGGCCACCGCCACCACGACTACGACTACTACCACTGTTGCTGCTGCTTTTGCTACTTTCAGTACAGCTAATGCTCTATGCTACGGCGCTTGCTGCTACGATAATTTGCTAATGCTACTCTTTCTACTACCACTACTGCTGCTCCTGATGCAGCTGCTCTTATGCTACTGCTGCTATTGCTGTGGTTGTAACTGGAATTATTACAATGATTACCTCGGATCCTGCTATTGTGCTGCTGCTGTTTGTTCCTACTGCCGCTGCTACCATGCACAGACTAGTATACAAACAACACGAAACCCAAACATGGCAGATGACATGAAGGGATCTTTAAAAAAATGTTCTACGGCCACCTTCATCTGGCTATTGTCTTGAGAATACTATCAATAATCTTTGCGGTAGTCGCTGTCTGAATCTAGAAACAATAATCATGTGAACAAGGTAGAAATGCATTTCCCTCATGTCATCTCTCAGATTTTTCATTTCCTACTCTCTTCCCAAACCTGGAACATTCTCCACTGTATTTCAATGCTCAGAATATGTTGCTCTCTGGAGCGGCTGAACACTGCCAATTGCATGCAGATGTCCATACGAAATGCTGAAATGAGTTACTGATTCAACAGCTCACTTATTTCCTGACAAAAGGGGAACAGTCTCAGGAGACCGGCTGCTCCTGCGTGGTTGTCTGCCCAGTGTCATCCTTCGGTCAGTTTTTACGGCATTCTATCGACTTCCATTTTTCTGCGTGCTACTGATGCACCTGCTCTTATGCTACTGCTGCTGCTATTGCTGTGGCTGTAACTGGAATTATTACGATTACCTCGGATCCTGCTATTGTGCTGCTGCTGTTGTTCCTACTGCCGCTGCTACAGTGAGCGTGTTATGCGCACTTTAACCCTTTCTGGTTGAGTCAACCGCTTGGAGCGGAAATTTGGCAAGAAAGGACAAGGGAGGGAAATATGGAAGTGATCAGAGAAGATGCCTGCACACGTTTCCTCCCGTCCCCCCCACCCCCCCCCCCACCCCACCCCCACCCCACACACCACACACACACACACACACACACACACCCACACACACACACACACACACACCATAGTCTGGGTCCAAAATTGTAAACATTCATCCCGAGGCTTCCGTCAACGCTGGCCATTGAAATAGCTCGACAGATAATGAAAAGTGCAGAAAGAGCACGAGGGTTCATGGTGACTGGTATTAGAGGAAAATGTAGCATTGCGTTTTGGACAGCCGAACCATTAGCTGAGATCCTTGTCTTGACCCCAAACCGACAATGCTGGAGGAAACTGGAAACAAGTCCTTTAGTGCAGAGCCCCATCACTATTTATGGAGGGGGGGGGGGGGGGGGGGGGGGGGGGGGGGGAGGGGACCACAACGAAGACTGAAGGTCTCGTTGTCTCAACAAGCCACAGATACCTGAACACGTGTGGGATAGTAGAGGGAGTGATAAACATGTATAACCGTTCAGTGATCGCACACGCTCACCCTCAGCGCATGTTTCTGACATTGGTGATCAAAAACAGTGCTCGTCAGGCAGATGATTTTATGATTTTATGTCATTCAGATGTTATTTGTATAATGTTCGTTTCTCATTAATTATTAAGTTGTTTAAAAATGTCGGTACAACAATATGTTAGTCTGACAGTCAATGGTTTCAGTCAGCCAGTCAGCCTTCCTCTCTGCTCCCTACTTAACAATTATTCATTTAATCAATCTTACGTGCTTCATGTAAAACCACTGCAATCCCATGGTGAATAATAAATTAAGTGGGATTACTAAATAGGTTATTCATGATGATAAATTGTTTGAAACCGGTGCACTGTTTGTGATCTTGTCCAACCTTTCCTGATTTGGACAAAGCGTTCAGTGTTATCCAGTCTACTCGGAGGGTTCGATGTAAGGACTGTAGCCTGCCCTGATAAAGCCAGTCAACTTGAAGAAAGACTACCACTGGGCGGACATGACAAGCGGGAAAGATTACGGACAATCCTCTTGGAACTCCCTAGGGAGGCTGCCTGGTTCCTCTTTTTATCATTTCGTACGCTGGCGCCAGAACGCAGACATTACATCCATCAGGATACCTCCCCTCCCCCACCCCACCCCACACCCCACAGAAAGTCCCTAAAACCGTTCCCACGTACCCAAGCCTTCATGATCGCCGTCCTTCCAATTCCCTTGGCACGTGTCTCTACTTCTTGACCTTTTCTTCACCCCCGACCAGCTTTCATTGGTCTCCTGTGGAACTTCTTTGCGCTACGTCCCCACAGAAACTATAACAGAGATTAGTCTCCCTTGTCTTTTCATTTGTATATTTTCCAAGCTCCCTTAACTCACATTCCTGAACCCCTCTCTCTCTCTCTCTCTCTCTCTCTCTCTCTGGTTGACTTGGGCATCTCAGAACCTTCCCAGCAAATATGAAGATGTGTCATTTATGGGGATGTCTAGGGATCTGATGTGGAGGAACAAGACCTCACAGAGTAGTTGGAGTTGCATCTCTCTTGTCCTCATCAGCCTAGAGGTTCGTGGTTGTGTAGAGAAGCGAGAAATTGGGGAACAGGGAGAGGGGGTATGGGAATGAGGGGACAGGGGGAAGGACGGGGTGAATGATCTTCACTCATCGCCGACTGCACTGAGGTCTGTCTGCCAGATAATTTTATGTCTGCCATTGACAGAGGTTGTCAGGGAATGGGGGGTATGAGATGGAACTATGAGCATGGGGAGGGAAGTATACCGGAAAGTGCTTATGTTGATACACATAATTTAGTCTGTATCCGTTCATCTTTTTCTTTGAGAGATGGAGAATTCAATCATAGTTTGGTTTTACAGTTGTCACATTGCAGCTTAGGAAGTGTGTGTGTGTGTGCGTGCGTGTGTGTGTGTGTGTGTGTGTGTGTGTGTGTGTGTGTGTGGTTTGTGAATGTGATATGCGTTTCTTCACTGGCCTCAGACGATTTTTTTTTCCTCTGTTTGTTCATTTTCCTTTCTCCTGCATCCAAAGACTACAATACCTTGATGTATCACAACTTTGGAGACTGGATTTCATCGAAATGACATACCTGAACAATCAAATCAATCCTAGTCTGGACACAGCATTCGACATCATCACGTCTTCTCAGAGGGTTCTTTCTAAGGACTCTAGCATACCCTGATTGAGCCAGTCGTCTTGAAGAAAGACTCCTACTGGGCAGAAATGGCAGGGAGGAAAGATTACGGAGAATCCTGCTGGAACTGCCCTGTGAGGCTGTCTGGTTCCTTCCTTTTCATTTTTTTCATAGACTGGAGCTAGAGTACAGACATTACATCCATCAGGACTTTTCCTCCCCTCCGAAACTCGCCAAACAGTTACCATATGTGCAAGCCTTCATGATCGCCGTCCTTCCCTTTGCATGTGTATCTTCTGCTTGACCTTTCCTTCACCCCGACCACTTTGCATTGATCTTCTGCAGAACTTCCTTGCACTACGTTTCCACAAATATGATAACAAGAGGATAGTCTCCCTTGCCTTTTCCTTTTCATCTCTATGCATTCCCAGTTCCCTTAACTCGTAAACCTTAACTTGCTTAGCCCTTTCTCTTCTCCCTCCCTCCCTCCTCTCTCTCTCTCTCTCTCTCTCTCTCTCTCTCTCTCTCTGGTTGACTTAAATATCTAAAAAAATTTCCCAGTAAGCACAAAGGTGTGTATTTTATGGGAATGTACAGGGATCTGTCGCAGAGGATTACTGATACGACAGAGATGTTAGAAGGCATATTTCTGGCGCTCAACATCACAGTAATCGTGTGTGGAAGGGAGGAAATGGGGCAAGAGGGACAGAGGGTAAGGGGAATGTGGAGACTTGGAGAAGGAGGGGGAGAATGACCTTCACTATTGTTGACTATACCGAAATTAGTCTGCTAGATACGCCTGCCATTGAGCGATGTTGTGAGGGGATGTGGGGTACGAGATTGAAGAATGGGGGTGTGAAGGGGAGGGATACGAGGTAGTGCTTTTGTTGACCCACTTCTGTTTGCTATCTCCACTCACCTTCCTTCTTTAGAAGATGGAGACTGAAATCATATTTTGTTTTCATAGTAGTTAAATTGCAACTTAAGAAGCGTGCTCGCGAACGTGCACACGCGCGCGTGTGTATGTGTGTGTATGAGTGTGTGCGTGCACGCATGCACGACTGTGTACACGTGCTTGTGTGTGTGTGTGTGTGTGTGTGTGTGTGTGTGTGTGTGTGTGTGTGTGTGTTTCTTCAGTAGCCCACATAAATATTATTTTTTTTCCCCATTTTGTTCCTTCAGGCACTACAATAACTTAATGCATCACAACTAATTAGACCCTTTTAGTTGACGAGAGACAAAACAGAACAATCGAATCTTTCCTTGCCTAGATATAACGTTCAATATTACCCAGTCTGCTCAGAGCCTTCGATCTACAGACTATAGCATGCGTTGATAAAACCAGTCGGCTTGAAGAAAGACCCCCCCCCCCCCCCCCCCCCGCCCCCCCGGGCGGACATGACAGGAACCAAAGATCACAGACAATCCTGTAGGCACTGCCTAGGGAGGCTGTCTGGTTCCTACCTGTACCTATTCTTAGACTGGCGCCAGAATGCAGACATTACATCCATCAGGGCGTTTTTCTCCCTTCAATGGAAGTCGCCAAACTGTTACCACGTATATACACTCCTTCAAGGTCGCCGTCCTGCCCTTTGCATGTGTATCTATTTCCTGACCCTTCCTTCACCCTCTACCAGTTTTCCTTGATCTGCTGGGGAACTTTCTCTGACTAGGTCTCCACAAAAATGATCACCAAGAATAGTCCCCCTTGCCTTTTTTCTGTTCATTGGTATGCAGTCCCAATTCCCTCATCTCACTACACTTAACTCTCTCTCTCTCTCTCTCTCTCTCTCTCTCTCTCTCTCTCTCTCTCTCTCTCGTTGACTTACTTAAGGCATCTTAGAAGCTTCCCAGCAAACATGAAGGTATGTTGACTTAAGTTACCCAAAGCCTCCCAGTGAACGCAACGGCGTGTATTTTATGGGGATATACACGGTCTGTCACAGAGGAATATTGATCTGCCAGAGTTTTTGGATTGCATATTTCTAGCATTTATCAGCACAGTAGTCGTGTGTGGAAGGGAGGAATGGGGCAAGAGGGAAAGAGGGTAAGGAGAGATGTGGAGACTTGGGGAGGGAGGGGGGAAATGACCTTCACTTATTGTTGACTATACCGAGATCAGTCTGCAAGATATGCTGGACATTGAGAAGGAATGTGGGGTATGGGGGTGTGAAGGGGAGGATACCAGGAAGTGCTATTGTTGACGCACTAAATACATCTATCTGCTCTCACTTTTTTCTGAAAGATGGAGAATGAATTCATATTTTTGTTTTCACAGTAGCCAAATTGCAATTTAGAAGTGTGTGTGTGTGTTTGTGTGAGTGCGCGCGCGCACACGCGCGTGCCTGTATGTGTGTGCGTACGTGCGTGTGTGTGTGTGTGTGCATGCGTGCGTTCGTGCGTGCATGCATTTGTACGTGTGTGTGTGACTGTGCTCTGTGTGTGTGTGTGTGTGTGTGTGTGTGTGTGTGTGTGTGTGTGTGTGTGTTTCTTCGCTTCCCCCCAAAGATATTTTAGATTTGTTCCCATGCTGTTGTTTTTTCCTGTCTCCCATATTCAAAGGCAGTGCAATAAATGGATGCATCGCGACTACATTTGTTTGAAGAGACGAACCTAAACAATCAAATATTTTTCCGAGTCTTGATATAACGTTCAGCATTATCCAGTCTACTCAGGGCATTCGATCTAAGGACAGTAGCCTTCCTTGATATAGCCAGCCAACTTAAGGAAAGACATCCACTACGCGAACAGGATAGGAACTAAAGATTACGGAGAATTCTGTTGGAACTGCCCAGGGAGGCTGTCTGGTTTCCCTTTTTATCATTTCTCAGACTGGCGCCAGAATGCAGACATTACATACGGGAAGACTTTTGTTCCCCTCACGGAAAGTCGCCAAAGTGTTGTCAGTATGCGCGCCTTCATGATCGCCGTCCTCCGCTTTGCATGTGTGTCTACATCGTGACCTGCTCTTCACCCCCGACCAGTTGTCATTGATCTCCTGGGAAACTTCTTCCACCGTGTTCCCTCAGGAATTAGAACAGAGCACAGCCTCCCTTGACTTTTCATTTGTGTGCATTCCCAGTTGCTTCAACTCAAAATCCTGTACTTGCTTTACTCTACTCTCTCTCTCTCTCTCTCTCTCTCTCTCTCTCTCTCTCTCTCTCTCTCTCTCTCTCTCTCTCTCTCTCGTCAACTGTTCTCTCCCTTAGCATTTCTCTTCTTTTTCTTCTCCTCCTCTCTTCCTCCTCTGCCTCCTCTCCTCCACAATTAGTTTGGAAGATGGTATGATCGACAGTCCATCCCTTTGTTCACATCTTCATTGTTAAATCATTCGTACAGGTCTGCACCTCTTATGAACAACAACTGTCACCCACCACATCCCTGATGTCTGTGGTGTGAGGACCATTCGTACACAACCGCAAAGGAAACTCTAAAAAAAAAAATGAGCAAAGCCCCCTCTATACAGTCATGTTTAGTATCTACAGAAAATAAAAATAACAATTAGCTGCTATTACAAAATCTCAAGTTAAAGCACTAGAAATCACGTACATTTCTCGAAAGCTACTATTGAACTATGGGAAAAGTTTCATGTGGGCAACACACACACACACACACACACACACACACACACACACACAGAGAGAGAGAGAGAAACACAAACATGCAAATGCTTATCCCACGCCCAATCTCTCTACATGTTCCCCCACAGACGTCAGCGATTTCACATTGCCATTCTCACTTATCTTTCCAGCTTTTCTTCTGGCACTGTTTAACTCTAATTTCTCCTCCCCTCCTTCTCTCTGTCTTTCGTGCTTGCCTTCAGTGCTTTCTCGGATCCTTCCTGTTTGCCTTAATCAAACCTCATTTCATTTTCTTGCCATTCATGTCGGTCATTTAAAGGAAACGCTCATCATAGTGTTGTTCACAACTGACCTCCCACCTGCAGCAATAAAGAACTCTCCACTTCCGTTTGTTCATGTCTTTGTTTCTTTTGTTTTTTCCTGGCATCTCCATATTCTCTGGCGGAAGGGAAGGGGACGTGAAGAGGCTCAGAATTCCTGCTGCACTGCTACTCTTAAACCTCTCATTTTTTTTTTAACCACTCGGCGTAACACCAACAAAAACACCTGGTCGTCATACAAACTCCAGTCCTACAGCTTAACAGCTCTTCGGTTCCCTCCCTTGGCGTTCTGTACAGTTTTCTGGGAGGTTGGAACTGGCGTTTCAGAACTGTTTTTACACCTCTTTCACAGCTCGCGTGGGTGGCACCTCCGCAAGGAGGGAGAGACTGGCGAAATGGATGAAAAAAAAATTGATGTTGTTAAAAAAGAATTAATGTTTGTGGTTTCTTTTCTTTGTGTTGCATTCTCTTCCCCTCTCCTTTTTACCCCTTGCACTGTCCATTTTCTTCCCTTCTCCTTATATTCTGGTGGTGACGTTTTGAATACGTACATGAGGAGGGAGATATTTGTCATCTGGGTTGTGCTAGGAAATGCTTCTACGCATCTTTCATTCTTATCGTTTCTAATACTACAATCCCTTTTGTGCTTACTTGTGATTTCTTTTTCTCCTTCAATTTTTCACTTTGGATGCTATTTTCATTCAAACTTAATGTGATATTTCATCGTTGCCTCGACATATGTGTGTGTGTTTGCGCAATCGCTATTTTCACACTCACGAATCCTAGCCCTGGACAGGGGCAACCACTCCCAAATGCATTTTTCTTTTAATTGTCCCATTACCATCCTCCGGTTTCCTGTTTGTCTGTTTGTTTATTTTCTTGTTTGTTTGTTTTTTCCCCACAAAGGGTTTGATTAACAGCAAATACGAACGCTTGACGGATATGCGTTTGAAGTCGTCATGTGTGTATCCATTTGGGCGAGTTGTAGTCTGTCTGTCTGTCTGTCTGTCTGTCTGTCTCTCTCTCTCTCTCTCTCTCTCTCTCTCTCTCTCTCTCTCTCTCTCTCTCTCTCTCTCTCTCTCTGGTGTGTGTGTATGTGTTACCGTCATTTTTTCAAATTAATATAACATCTCACATTCGTTTCTGTCGTTCTTCCTTTTCTTTTGCTCGCCTGTCACCATCCCCCCCCCCCCCCCCCCCCCCCCCCCCCCCAATACTTGTCAAAAAGACTCGCCACCAATCTTACCAGTCTTAGCACCTCAGTCCTGTTGAAAAATATGTTTGCGTACACAACATGAACGTTTCTGAAATTCACTGAGAGAGAGAGAGAGAGAGAGAGAGAGAGAGAGAGAGAGAGAGAGAGAGAGAGCCAGAACAAACACAAGTCAGAAAAAGCACCGCGACTAAACGAAGAGAAATGGTAACTATACACTTCCACCCCCATCCCTCACCATTTTCCTCATTCCTCATCTTCCTGTCCAGATCTTCTGGGTTCATTTAAAAACCAAGACACCATTTTTTTCTTAAGTTTTTCGTTTATAGTCGGCGCGTTTTACAGATCACAGAAACTAAATCAGTAACTTCGCAAAAACGCAGCGACGCCATTCCTTCGCCCATTCCTCTCCCGGTTCATATCCTTTCTACATCCGGATCCGCAGCATTAAGGCAGACGTTTGATGAATCGTCAGCGTTATGACTCGGCAGTCTGGCGAACCGATACGGATGGACGGTTACGGTCTATGAACGATGATTGATCTG
>JADBJO010004583.1:84498-96998 GCA_016801955.1 Conus betulinus
ACTACTACTACTACTACTACTACTACTACTGGTGCTGCTGCCACTGCTGATGTGGTTGCTGCTGGTGCTACTACTACTACTACTACTACTTCTACTACTGCTGCTGTCGATGCTTATGCTGCTGCCGCTACTACTGCGACAACTACAACTGCTGCTACTACTACTACACGACTACTACCACCACCACCACCACCACCACCACCACACCACCATCATCACCACCACCACCACCCACCACTACTACTGCTACTACCGCAACTACTGCTGCTGCCACTTCTTCTAGTACTGTTACTACTACTACGACAACGATGACGACAGTGGCACTGGCGGCTTTTACTGCTGCTGCTACTACTTCTACCATTGTTACTGCTCTTCTGTCAGTGCTACTTTTACTGGTTTTGGTGCTGCTGCTGCTGCTAAAATTACTAGTTCTGCTGCTACTTTTGCGTTCCTGTTACTAGATCTGTTTGTACTGCTATAGCTGTACCTACTACTGCTTCTATACCGGCTCTCTACTACTGCTTCTATTAAAAAAATCTACTTCAACTACTGCTAGCGCTGCTACTACTTGTACTCTACTTGCTAGTGCTACTACCACCACAGCTGCTGCCCCTACTGCTCTTTGCGACAATCATTCCACCAAACCGAATACGGCATTGAAGACGACCTCATTGAAGATACAAATGCTGCTCAGGATTTTCGTCTTCAAAGCTTATGATTCATTGTTAAACCTAACTGCAGTAATCAGCCGAATCTAAATTCCTTGATTATAACAGTCGCTAAATCAATCCATAATTAGACCAGTTGATATGGAAGACATAATGCCTCTTGTCCCCTGCCATACTTAGATTTCCCATTTCTTCACTTCCCACTGCTCTCTAGCATGTACCCTTCTCCTCGGTATTCAAATGGTTTATCCTTTAATCTCCGCTTCCAGTGTTGACTCTCCTGCTGGGACTGACCCCCCGTTGTCTGCGGAAAGCAAATATCCTGCAATGGTTATTGATTCCGCAACTTGCAGCTCACTTATCTTCCAATGAAACGCGGACACGGTGTTAGCGGGCCGGGCGCCTGTGTGCTTTCCCCCGCCAAGTGCCATCCATGGTGAGCTTTTACTCAAGTGTCTCGACTTCGTACCACTGTATGCCATGCACATCTCTCTCTCTCTCTCTCTCTCTCTCTCTCCTCTCTCTCTCTCTCTCTCTCTCTCTCAATGCGTCCGCTGCTGCTGGCAGGAGAACTTTGGATAGGACAGTGTAAGGGCCAGACAGGGAGGAAAATATTAAACGCGAGTTCCACTGGAATCGATCAGCGAGAATGCCTGCTCACGTTTCTTCAGACTTCTCTTTCCTTTCCCTCAGACTGGCTCCAGAACTGACACCGTTCATCCTCAAAGACTTCTGTCAGCGCCCGTCGTCGACATAGTTCAACAGATATGGAGGAGGGCGACGACTTTCTGCAATATCTTTCCCTTCATTTCTACCCCTCCAACACACCCCCCGCGCCTCCATACACTCTTTCTGCCGCCCCATCCATTCACCAATACCCCTTCGTCTCCATAAAACACCACAGCCATCTATCCAGCCCCTACAACTACCCAATCCCGGCTCTAATCTTTTGGCTTCCCGAAATTCACCTTACAAGTGGAATAACGAATACATTTCTTTCTGAATCAGTTTTCGGAGGTGGGGTGGGGGTGGGGAGGGTTAATGACCGCGTATCTCCTCTGTCAAAAACACTTTGGTTTACTGGGAGCTAGCACCTTCCATGGTGAATAGATTTTCCTTTTACAGAACTGCGTGGTTCAGTCTGGATACGTTTGGGACGTGAATGATATATATCACTTAAACACACACACACACACACACACACACACACACACACACACACAGCGCGCGCGTGCACACACACAAACCTATTCTCTCTCTCTCTCTCTCTCTCTCTCTCTCTCTCTCTCTCTCTCTCTCTCTCTCTCCCCACACACAAACGTATGTGCATATGTATATATGTGTGTATATATGTGTGTCCCTCTCTCTATCACCACCCCCCCACTCCCCCCCTCTATCCCCCCCCCCCCCCCTCCCCCCCCCCCCCCCTCTCTCTCTCTCTCTCTCTCTCTCTCTCTCTCTCTCACTCTCTCTCTCTCTTTCTTCTGCAATATTTTTAAGCCACATATTGCGTAAGCAGGTGTAGCATCAAAACTCACTAATTCCTTCGGGACACGACCTAACATTAATTGATAAACGGTATAGCATGGTAGGCAGAGGGTTATCTCCACGTCCTCTGCCTGAGGCTCTGCCCTGTTCGCTTCCAAACAACGGATGACTCTGGTTTCCAGTCCCTTCCGTTACCTTGGTCATTGGAGGTTTTTAGAAGAACCTGTGGCAACCAGGAAAACGTCCATGGAAACCGGCGGTATGAAAATTCAGTTCGAAACGCAGTCGTCAGAAGAAAAATGACGGGGAGAAAACTGTATGAGTGATGGCGTAATGTAGTGACGGAGTCTCTCTGCGTAGGGCAGCCGGTGTTTTACTTTGACAAAATCCTCTGTGATTCTGTACAGTTACACGTTCAACTGCATAGTTATCTAACGTAAGGGAAAGTGTTCACTTTTGGGTTGTCAGGGATTTGAGTTGCACCGTGTTCTGTTGTGTCGTGTTGCTTGTCTGTTTGTGTGCTTGACTGATCATTCATCAAATAATTACGTCGAACGGTCTCTGCTGTAATGAAAACAATTTTACTTTCCTGTGCTACTGGAGCTCTCACAGTACCTTTTAAAAAAAAATTTTAAGCCGGTTGTAGTGTTATATGAATGAGGCGCGCTGTTTTGTGGACATCTAACAGATACTTGTGGTGAATGAAATTAATATCCCCAACTTCAATTCCCCGTCCTGCCCATTTTTTTCCCTTGCGAATAGTATCAATTAATTTCAAGTTTGTTAAACTAGTCACTAATCTAATATCTTTCACACTAACAAGGTTATGCATACCTCTTCGCGGTGTATACACTTGCTATTACACTTTTTCATCTGTTTAGTGTTGGTTCTTTTCTTTTCTTGATATCGTTTCATAGTCTGCATTGTTTTTTATTATTATGTTATCACAGTTTAAGCAGTTTAAAGCTACATATGAAAATGAAAAACAAACTCATAGTTTAATTATACAGAAGCCACACTTCAGTAAACAGGAGCTGGTTACCATTTCGTATTCAAGCTCAATCCCAGGCGTTTCACTAATTCGTTCGTTGTCGCCCGGTTTTAATTATTGAGCAACACTCAGTTAAAGGACTCATTCTTTCGAAGCTCGTTTCCAGAACTTGATCTTGGCTAGACAGATGTGGAATGGACGAACATAATTAAAAGAAACAGTTCCACTGAGACTGCTACATTTGATGTGTTAACTCTGCTGCCTTGACCTGGAAGTGAAATGGCGACTGTTCGTCAGCCTGTGCCTCTGCAAACCATTTTACAATCGACATCGATCACTAGGTCTAGACAATGTCAAGAATTATTTAGGCAGCCCCCCCACCCCCCACCCCCCCCCCCCCCCACACACACACACACACACACACACACACACACACACACACACACACACACACTTTTTACTATCTTTTAATCGATCGATTGTTTGTTGTTGTTTAAGTTTAACACGCGTCTCTATCATCTACTTTATCCTGCTTTTCATTCTTTTCTTTTTGTTTTCTCCTCGTCCATGAAATATAAGGTTCCTTAGAAAAAAAAATGCAATACATTTTATGCACATTAATTCTTTTTTTTTTTTTTTTTTTTTGGAGGA
Source organism: Conus betulinus (assembly GCA_016801955.1). NCBI lineage: Eukaryota > Metazoa > Mollusca > Gastropoda > Neogastropoda > Conidae > Conus > Conus betulinus. Next base: position 88,297 of record JADBJO010004583.1, read on the forward strand.
GGGTTGTCAGATCATTCCGAAAAGACTGATGTTTTTTTTGTCTTGGAATCGATTTAACAACTCTAGACTTAGAAAAGTCTCTCTCTCCCTCTCTCTCTCTCTCTCTGTCTAACACACACACACACACACACACACACACACACACACACACGCGCGCGCGCGCGCGCGCACGCACACACACACACGCGCGCGCGCGCGTGTATACCCTTCACTTTCTTTTGCATTCGAATATAAGTCAAAGGACGAATAAGAATAACACTAGGTTAATAACTGAGAAAGAACTGGATAAATAAAACCCATAAACACCCTATCTCTTCTTTTTTTGACATTTCACTTCGCCTACTGAAGGGTCGTATTCTTTCACCCATGCGCTTGTGCTCTGAGTATTCCAGCCTGGCAGAGTCTATCATTTCCATGTGAGGTTACCAAAAAAATGCATTCAATGATAGGAAACGTAAAACACGAAAAGGAAAGGACATGTATTGTACATCAAGTATCAACGTAAATTTTTTTTATCTGTGTGAGCGCGGGTATGCGCGCGTTCGTGTGTGTGTGTGTGTGTGTGTGTGTGTGTGTGTGTGTGTGTGTGGACGTGCGTGCGTGCATACGTGTGTGTGTGTCTGTGTGTGTGTGTGTGCGTGCGTGTTTGTGTGTATGTGAGAGAGAGAGAGAAGAATAAGATGAAGAAGAAGAAGCGAATGAGGAGAAGAACGCGGAACAAGAAGAAGAAAGGCTGAAGGGAAGCATATTAACGCTTGCTCAGATCGATTCTCCCCATCCAGCTCTCCTCGAAATGCCTCTGCACAACGCTCCCCCCTGCTTAATGCCGCTCAGTACTCTTCCCTAGTTCATCAGTCTTTCCAGCCAGTGTTCCCCTGCCCAATAGTCATTCCAGCCAGTGTTCCCCCTGCCCAATAGTCATTCCAGCCAGTGTTCCCCCTGCCCAATAGTCATTCCAGCCAGTGTTCCCCCTGCCCAATAGTCATTCCAGCCAGTGTTTCCCCTGCCCAATAGTCATTCCAGCCAGTGTTCCCCCTGCCCAATAGTCATTCCAGCCAATGTTCCCCCTGCCCAATAGTCATTCCAGCCAGTGTTCTCCCTGCCCAATAGTCATTCCAGCCAGTGTTCCCCCTGCCCAATAGTCATTCCAGCCAGTGTTCCCCCTGCCCAATAGTCATTCCAGCCAGTGTTCCCCCTGCCCAATAGTCATTCCAGCCAATGTTCCCCCTGCCCAATAGTCATTCCAGCCAGTAGTCCCCCTGCCCAATAGTCATTCCAGCCAGTGTTCTCCCTGCCCGATAGTCATTCCACCAGTGTTCTCCCTGCCAATAGTCATTCCAGCCAGTGTTCTCCCTGCCCGATAGTCATTCCAGGCAGTGTTCCCCCTGCCCAATAGTCATTCCAGCCAGTGTTCCCCCTGCCCAATAGTCATTCCAGCCAGTGTTCCCCCTGCCTGATAGTCATTCCAGCCAGTTTTCTCCCCTAGCTCGACACTCTTTCCAGCCAGTGTTTCCCCCTAGCTCGACAGCCTTTCCAGCCAGAGTTCTCCCCTAGCTCAACAGCCTTTCCAGCCAATGTTCTCCCCCTAGCTCAACAGCCATTCCAGCCAATGTTCTCCCCTAGCTCAACAGCCTTTCCAGCCAGTGTTCTCCCCTAGCTCAACAGCCTTTCCAGCCAATGTTCTCCCCCTAGCTCAAGTCTTTCCAGCCAGTCTTCTCCCTGATCAACAGTCTGTCCAGCCAGTCTTCTCCCTGATCAACGGTCTTTCCAGCCAGTCTTCTCCCTGATCAACAGTCTTTCCAGCCAGTCTTCTCCCTGATCAACAGTCTGTCCAGCCAGTCTTCTCCCTGATCAACAGTCTGTCCAGCCAGTCTTTCTCTGATCAACAGTCTTTCCAGCCAGTGTTCTCCCTGATCAACGGTCTTTCCAGCCAGTCTTCTCCCTGATCAACGGTCTTTCCAGCCAGTCTTTCTCCTGATCAACAGTCTGTCCAGCCAGTCTTCTCCCTGATCAACAGTCTTTCCAGCCAGTCTTCTCCCTGATCAACAGTCTGTCCAGCCAGTCTTCTCCCTGATCAACAGTCTGTCCAGCCAGTCTTCTCCCTGATCAACAGTCTTTCCAGCCAGTCTTCTCCCTGCTCCACGTCCCCCCAGCCTGATACTCCCCGTGGAAAGCTCATGCTTTGGAGGAGGGGATACGAAAGGATATATTTACAACACCACAGCTAAAGAACACACGCGTTCACACATACAAACGTACACATACCATAGGCAAGCGGGTGGCGGTTGGGAGGGGGGAGGGGAGTTACTGGGCAGGTGGGAGTGTTAGCCCGGGGGGCATTGAGTAGGGAGGGTATCGAGCAGGGAATTTATTCACACGGGAGAATGACAAGCTCACCCCGACTGAAGAAATCAGATTATAAACGGCAAACTCATTAGCGCGTGCAGGAAAGCAGAGAATGTGACGAAATAATAACAGTGTTTTCGGTGTAAATGTTCACTGACGATGCACACTCACTACGAACTCAAGCCGCGCTGACACGGACGAGCACAAACATACTTTGATCAGATTACTGTCTAAGTGAATGATCTTTATGGCAGCAGAACAGACACGAAGCGCGTGTGACATGGCCCAGGTCTGCCATTCTATCATCTCTAATCAAATGTCATTTATATCTTTTTTCTGTTTTGTTCCCCCTGAGACACACCTATCTGTATATTGTCTACGGCCTGCGCTATTACCAGCCATCCAGTTTGCATTCGTTATCGCGTGATTTTATTTTTAGAAGCATTTCCCTCCCTTAACCCCCCCCCCCCCCCCCCCCCCCCCCCACACACACACACACACACACAACACACACCTACCTACCCCAGCGCCCCACTCACCACAACCAGTGCTGTTCTCATTTTGTGTTGTAGCTTTAGGCAATCCTAGTTTAGATGTTAACTCAGCAGGCGGTTAATTTCCGATACATGAGAATAACTTGTTTCAAAGCAGTTCTCTGTTTGCTATCACGTCAAATACGTCCTGGCCTGGGTTTAGTTTCCAGTGTTATCCAGTCCGTTCGGAAGCTTCGACCCTAGGCGTTTAGCGTGCCTTGATAAAGCCAGTCACCTTGACTAAAGACTCCCTCTGGGCGAACATGACAGGGTAGACAGATTACAGAGAATCCAGCTTGAACTAGCCTGAGAGACTGTCTGGATTCCTTTTTTTATCTCTTGTAGGCTAGCGCTGGAATAGGCACTGCATAGATCATAATTGTTTTTTTTTTTTTTTTTTTTTTTTTTTTTTTTTTTTTTTGGGGGGGGGGGGGTGGGGGGGGGGGGGGTCCCTTTGCATGTGCATCTACTTTTCCTGACCTTTTCTTCACCCTGACCAGTTCTCATTGACTTTCTGTGGAACTTTCCCACATCACGTCCCCACACAGAATGACAACATGGAATAATCCCCCTTTCCTTTCCTCCCTTTACTTTTTCATCTCTGTCCACCACCAGTCCCCATAGTACACAATGCTGATGTTTTTTTTCCCCGAAAGTATATTGGAAGCTTTATAGTAAACAAGAGGGTGCACTATTCATAGAGTATCTTGGAATCTGTCACGGGGGAACACTGACCTTACGAAGGTGCCGGGATTGCGTCGTTTTGGTTTTCACCATCATCATCAAGTAGTGTGGTGCATCGTAGAGCAGGAAGGGAGGAGGATAGGGGGCAAGGAGGAGGGGAGGAAGGCACGTGCAGAAGGCAAATGATCTTTTCTCCTCGGTAACTACCCTGAAATAGGTTTGTGAGCTGAGGCTGTCACTGAGGGAGGTCGAGAGGCAACACTGATATTGAGATTAGAGACGGGGAAGGGCAAGGTGAGGTAGTGTTGCTTGTAGCCCCCGCTGACCGCAAAGGGCCATGTCAGGACTGCCACCACGTTGACTTCAACTCACCAGTCATATACAGACACACACACACACACACACACACACACAACACACACACACACACACACCCTTGAAAACGGACCTTTTAAAACTCACCACAAACTTCCTTAAAAAATCTTTCTTCCGTGAAATCTTAGGTCAGATAGAAAATGTTAATCTGTATCAGAAATTCAAGGATCCCATCAGGTGGGCATCTCTGAACAAGGTTTTCAAGGAGTCTGCTGTGAAGTGTTCATGTCTCACATCGTGCAAGTCCAACCACTCTAAAAGAATATGTTTCACTGTGAGTGGCACACGACATGGAATGGACCATGGAGCTTCTTCAGCTTTTAAAGGATAAGAATCGAGAATGAGGGAGCATGTGAATCAAATGCATTCTGTTTAATGCACTAACTCACTCCGTTTTACGCTTATTTTTTCCTCCTGAACCACTCTCTCCAGCATTTAAATTGCTTTAGGCTTTCAAACTCCGCTTCCAATGTTTACTCTCCTGTGATGCTGACCTCACGTTAGTAGAATGCAAATAATCATAATAAAATGAGGTTACTGAATCCACACTCTGCAGCTCACTACAATCTAACAAAATGCTGACACTGTCTTGGAAAACTGGGTTCCTGTGTGTCTTCCTGCCCAATACCATCCTTCACTGAGCTGTTACTGACGTTTTCGTTTTTCTGCATCATATGGACGTTTTGATAACGCTCTCTCTCTCTCTCTCTCTCTCTCTCTCTCTCTCTCTCTCTCTCTCTCTCTCTTCTCTTGCTTTTTCCACCACCACCTCCGTCTCTCTCTCTCCTCTCTTTTTCAGCGAGCCAGCCACTAGCATCAGAACTGGGGCAGGACAGCACAGACGGCAGCCAAGGAAAAAAACTATTAAAACAAGAGTTCCTCTAGAATCGATTAGAAAGAATGCCAGATCGCATTTCTCCAATCTTCTTTTGCTTTCCTTCACACTGGCTCCAGAACTGAGACCGTTCACACCCAAAGACTTCTGTCAACGCCCGCCACTGGCATCGTTCAACAGATATGCACGAGGCGACGACGACTTTCTGCAGTATCTTTCCCTTCATTTCTGTCCTCCACCCCCACCCCCACCCCAGGGCACTTCCACCTTTTTTCCACCCCCCTCCCATCCTCTTCTCTGACGCCGTTCCCCGTCGATAAACACCACAACGGTCCACCCTGCTCTTACCACTACCCAATCCCAACTCTTTTGGGCTTCCCCCCGACTTCATCTTTCAAGTGAATGACGTTTACACTTTATTTCTGCATCAGTTTTTTTTGCTCTTTTTTTTTTTTTTAAATACCCCCTTATCTCTCTTTCTCTCCAAATCTCTTAGGTTGATTGGCAGCCAGCAACGTCCATGATGAATACAATCTGCTTTTACAGGATGGAGTGGTTCAGTCTGGAAATGTCTGGGACGTGAATGAAAAATCACGCTCGCTCACTCACACACACACATACACACACACACGCGCGCGCGCTCGCGCATACACACACACACACACACACACACACACACACACACACACACACACACACACGCACGCACACACGCACGCACGCACGCACGCACGCACGCACACACCCTATAAACATGCACACAAGCTCATGCACGCACGCACGCGCACACACAAAAAAACACACACACACATACTTCTCTCTCTCTCTCTCTTCTCTCTCTCTCCTCTCTCTCTCTCTCTCTCTCTCTCTCTGCTCCTCTCTCCATGTATGTGTATGTGCGTGACCATGTTATATCTCTCCTTACTCGCTTCCTCCCTCCCTCTCTCGCTTTCTTTTCTTGAACATTTTCAAGCCAGATATTGCATAAGCAGAAGAAGCATCAAAAGTCACTTACTCCTTCGGAAGACTACCTCACTTTAGTTCGTAAACAGTATGGGATTAAAGGCACGCAAAATGTTATCTCCCTGTCTTCGGAGTACGGCTCTGCCTTGCTCACTTTCACATAACGGTTGAGTTTACTTTCCCAGCCCTTCCTCTACCTTGGTAAATGGGGGTCCTGTGGGCAGCACTTCTTAAGCGTTCATTAAAGAACCCGTCACAACCAGGGGAAGCCCATGGAAAACGTGGGTATAAAAATTCATTTCAAAACGCAGTGAGGACAAAACAAACGGTATGAGTGGTGCTGTCATGGATAGACGCAGTCTCTCGGGATGGGGCAACCTAAAATGTACACAAGGAAATCCTTTGTGATGCATGCTGTGAAGTTACATGGTTCAACTTCATAGTTTTTTCTAACATGAGGAAACGTGTTCACTTTTGGTTGTATTTTTTTTTCTTCCTTCCATCTCCCCCCCCCCCCCCCCCCTTCCCCTATATATCCTAACACCCCACGTTGCCCACACCCCCACCATCCACATTTTGTTTTGCAGCTTTTCGCAATCATACGCCATCTATCAACTCAGCAAGCTATTAACTGCGAATACACGAAGATAGCTTGTTTTTAAAACGAATTCTCTAATTGTTATCGTAACAAATCTTTCCTTGACTGATTTTAGTTTCCATCATAATCCTGTCTATTTGGAAGGTTCCATCCAATGGCTTTAGCGTGCCTTGGTAAAGCCAGTCATCTTGAATAAAGACTCCTACTGGGTGGACATGACAGGCGGGACAGATTACGGAGAATCCTGTTGGAACTGTTCAGGGAGGCTGTCTGGTTCCTCTTTTTATCTTTTCGTAGGCCGGCGCCAGAGTACAGACATTGCATGCATCAAGATTTTTTCTTTTCCTCTCAGAAAACTTTTTTTTTTAATTTTTCGGAAAAATACAGTTCCGCAGACTGTTACCACATATGAAAGCCATGCATGATGGCCGCCCTTCCCTTTGCATGTGTATATACTGTCCCTGACATTTTCTTCACCCTGACCAGTTTTTCATTCATCTCCTGTGGAACTTTCCCACACCGCGTCCCCACACGGGATGATAACGCTCTGCTTTCCTGTTTCATCTTCAGGCACCTCCATCCCCCTAAGCCAGCTACCTACCTTTGCCCCCCCCCCCCCCCCCCCCCCCCCCCTCCCCTTTAAGGTTGACTCGAGTATCTCGAAGCCTCCCTGTGAACATAAGAGTGCACCATTCCGGGAACGTGTGGAGATCTGCCACGGGGGATCACTGATTTCACGAAGGTTTGGGGTTTGCATTTTTCATCGGCAAAGTAGTGTGGTATAGCGTAGACGAGGGAGGGAAGGGAGGGATAAACGAGACGAGGGAAGGAGGGGGTATAAAGTGCAAGGATACTGAGGAACGAAGGGCAAGTGGAAGAGGTGGAAGACCTCTTCTCATTGTTGACTACCCTTAGGTATGTTGTGACCTATGTCTGTCATTGAGAGAAGTCGTAAGGTAACGCTAGGGATTGAAATTAGAGGATGGGGAATGGGGGGGAATGGGAGAGAGTGAAGCAAATTTCTCTGGTTAGTGGATTGATCCAATCCATATCAGGTTATTTGTTTTTTTGAAAACAGAAGAATTAAGTCATATACTGCCTGTAGAATAGTAAGATGCAATGGCAACTTCGGGAGGTTGGGTGTACAAAGATAAACATATAAGACTGTTGTGTGTTCAAATGTTGATGCTTTGCAGAACTGGCGTGCGAGCCTCAGTTGTAGGGTACAGCTAGCTCTACTGCTTCAATAATCATTTCCACTGTGCCGGTAATATCATGTTCCATTGTAACTATAACTCTTCTGTGGAAGTTGGATAAACTAAGCTTCATAAATGTGAAAGCAGAACATCAAGGAAAAAAACAACAACTTCCTATACTGAGGGGTGTTTTATGCTAGATCTTCTCCCTTCTCGTCGTCTCCTCTTTTCCCTTTTTTCTTCTTCTTCTTCTTCTTCTTCTTCTTCTCCTCCTCCTCCTCCTCCTCCTCCTCCCCCCCCCCCCCCTTCTTCTTCTTCTTCTTTTTCTTCTTCGTCTTCGTCGTCGTCGTCGTCGTCGTCGACGTCGTCGTCGTCCTCTTCAGCTGATCGACTGTAAAAAGCAAAAGCTCATATCTTGCTGAACTGTCTTCGTAATGTTCCAGATGTAGGACCCAATGATACGCGGAATCGCCGTGGCATTGAACTCCGCACGGGCAGGAAGGAGTAAAGCGAAGAAAAATGAAACAGAACGTGGCAGAAACCGATCAAGGATACGTTCTTGTGACATGCCTCCCTACTTAAGACTGTGATGTCCAAACGCAGACGGACTCTGATTTACCGCCGTTATGAAAGACTACGACTAGCGCACTCCTAAGACGTGCAGCCAGCCACGTTAAGTGCTGTCCATCTATTTTATTGAAGCTACATGACCCACCCTTTCTAAACAACCAGTTCACACATGCCTATGCATACACTGCTTTTGCAATCGCATGCGAAAGTATTTGTGAAGTTGCGTGTGTGCAATTATACATACATGTACCTGTACATATTCATTTACTAGCACACAAAATACTTTCACACACACACACACACACACACACACACACACACACACACACACACACACTTGCATGTGCATGTGTGCATGCACATGGGGATGTACATACACATATGCGTGAGTGTACAGACATTCTTGCATGCAAGTGTATACGCACATGCGCGCATCCCCCCCCCCCCCCCCCCAACACACACACACACACACACACACACACACACACACACACACACACACACACACACACACGTGCGCAAGCGCGTGTGAGTGCGCACGCGCAAAAACACCCACAGTCTGAGTAATAGTTCCGATCGTATTAGTTTGGTATCCAAAAGGT
>JADBJO010004583.1:119498-121998 GCA_016801955.1 Conus betulinus
CGCACGATAGGACAACAAATGAAAAAAAAGTACACAAATATCCCCATCTTTACGCTCGATAGGACAACAAATGAAAACAAAATTACACAGGTATCTCCATCTAGTCCTCTCCAGCAGGCATATGTTTTAAGTGATATTCATTCTGCCCTCTCTCTCGCCTTCCTTCTACCAAACAAACACACGCACACACGCACACACACACACACACACACACACTACACACACTACACACACACGCACGCACGCACGCACGCACACACACACACGTACACACACACGCACACACACATGCACACCACTCACACACACACACGCGCGCACACCCCCCCCCCCCACCCCCCCCCCCCCACCCCCCCCCCCCCCCCCCCCCACACACACAAGCAAACACAAATACACACAATTACAAATACACATACGCGTATGTGCGCGCGCGCAAGCACGCGCGCTTACACACACACACACACACACACACACACACACACACACACACACACACACACACACACACACACACACAACACACACACACACACACACACACACACAAAAGAACGTGCACGCGCTTACACAAACACACACACGCGCGCGCGCGCGCGCGCGAATTCACGCAGAGAGGGAGAGAGAGGGGGGGGGGGAGGGGGGGACGGAGAGAGGCAGGCAGAGAGAGATAGACAGACAGAGAGAGACATAGAAAAGAAAGACACAAAAAAAGAGACAGAGACAGAAAGACAGAGGGAGAGACAGAGAACTGTACGCAGTGACACTTCCACACCCGCACCCCTCCCCCCCACTCCCCACCACTTTCCCCCAACAGGCGTTAGTGCCTCCCTCCCACAAAGAACTCTGTTCTCCATTAACAGAAAGCGAGGGCTCACAAATCGTAATTACCAGGAATGTGGATAGTGCATTCTCTCCCCTCCACCATTCGATTCACGGCCGCGCTCAGCGAGATTCCCTGCCGATTCCCCCATCCCCGCCCCATAGCATCGTCCCCGTTCCCCACATTTCCTCCATATACCTTCCCTCCCAGCATCATCTTCTCATCGCTGTTCGTGGCGTTGGTCGAAGAATTAGCGTCATCTTTTATTCCTCGTGGCATTATATCTGCAGATGCTGTCTGCGGCCGAGTCTCCTTTCTCTGGAAGCAGCCAGTATGGGAATGACCAGGGATTTGCCGTTCTGGGAATACTGAGATGAATGTTAGTGTTGTTACTGATATGATGACGCCGACGACGAAAAAAGACGTTGAAGCTGACGACGACGACGACGCCGATGATGATGAGAATCATACTGATGATGATGATTATCATACTGATGATGATGATGATGATGATGGTGATGATGGTGATGATAACTACTTATCACTATGAGTGATATTGTTTGTATTTGTCAGGAACTGTACCTAACTTCCTGTACCTTTGATATGTTGGTATATGAAACGAATATGTCGATGGGAAACATGGATCACTTATGCAAGCTTTTGAAAACAGAACGATTCTGAAAGGCTTGTTCACCCTCTTGTGACTTAGCGCACACCTCGCCGCACAAAAAGACACACATAAAACATAAAGTGAACACATATCATAAGGTGACTGACTGTAGCATGGTCAGTTGACATGGAGGACAGGCTGGTCAACGGCGTCCGATGTGGAAGTGTTGTGAGGGCACATGCCTCAAAAGGCGCTTTTGGGTTTGTTCTTTCTTTTTTTTTTTTTTCTTCCTTCCTTCCTTCCTTCCTTCCTTTCTTTTTCTTTCTTTTCTTTTTTTCTTTTTCGGTTGAATGATATGGGAACTGTCAGTGTTAAATGTAAAGTGAAAACCACGAGTGGCCTATGCCAGGCACCAAAAAAAAAAAAAAACCTGATAACATGCAGCGAAAAGAAATGACACGAGGAAAAACGAAAGATCAATATTTCTACAGCTAAAGTAGAGTAAATTTAAACGAAAACATCAATCACATTTGTTTTGTATTTCCCTCCAACAGCCTAGTCCCAAGACAGACAAGAGACATGTAGTTTTGGTTTCTTCTTTTCTTACGGAGAGGAACACAGCAAAATATACATACGGAATTTCACGTGAGGGCGCGGAGAGTGTGAAGTTTTGTGTGGGTTTGTTGAGGCTAAAGCCAAGAATATGCACAGTGTATAGATCTGTAAGGACAGGGGCATTTCGTTTTCCGAGAAAGAATGTTGTTTGCCATGTTTAAGGTCGGTATATAAATTGGAAAAAAAAGTCAATGCATCAAGAAGTGAAAATAATCATCTGAAACGATACGGAAATATATTTTTTTTGTAAACAGTGTATATAAGATGTCGTCATTAACTAAAGAGTTAAATCTCTTCGGTTTGTACGTCTGGTTTTGTGTTGTCATTGCCAGAGCGAGTGTCTGAATTTGATCCTAATGGTAGTAGTAATAGTAGTAGTTGTAGTTGAAGTAGTAGCAGTGGTAGTAGTAGTAGTTGTTGTAGTAAAAGTAGTAGTAGTAGCACAGCAGCACCGC
>JADBJO010004583.1:126998-136998 GCA_016801955.1 Conus betulinus
TGGTGTATCTCCACTTGCTGCCAAAAGAGCGCAGGCACTCAGCTGTGTATCCCTGATGAGTCCGATGCAGCGACGAAAGGTCTTGAAGCAGGCAATACGAATAGTTCTGTTTTAAAGGAACGGGTATGATGGTTCCCCCCCCTGGTGCTATTGAAGGGTTTCACTTAAATGATGCACTTTCCGCGATTTTATGTTCTCATTTTTCTTCCCATCCCCCCCCCCCCCCCCCCCCCCCCCCCCCCCAAAAAAAAAAAAAATAAATAAATAAAAAATAAAAAAAATAATACTACTACTATATAAAATAAGATAAAAACTCCTCCATCCTTTTTCATCATATTTAAAACGTTGTCAAGTCAAAGGAATGACAGAAGAATTGTTAGTCTACACTTGTTAACCCTTACTTCTAAATCGTTCAGCATGGCTTGTTGATACCTTTTTTTTTTTTCAACTTCACCAAACAGCATCTCCTTTGAGCTCAGTCTGAGAGTTTGTCCATCAGCAAGAGTACGCTGAAACTACAAAACCGATATTGTTTTTCTTTTTTTTTTTTTTTTTTTTTTTTTACGAAACTTACCGGCCAGGTCGCATCTGGCGCGGGACGAACAACATAACATCTGGAATGACTGTTGAGGGTATTTAGAGATCAAATGACTGATCCCGGATCCGTTCAGTTTCATTGTTTCTAGAGAACTCCCACCCCCCACCCCACCTCCCCACCCCCAGACGAAATAACTGGTCTAGTCAGCGCTGGCTGTTTCCGTCTGTACATAGCTGTTCAGGCTTCCTACTGACTATTTTTTTTTTTCCACATGTGGGAGATGAGCACTTTGACGGAGACAAAAATAAACAAGTAGGTAGATAAATCGATGCAAAGTATATACAGACACACATAAATAAATAATGAATACACAAATAAGTAAAACGAAAATAGACAGCTCGAACAACACCGATATTGAAAACATGGCAGCCCTTGTAAACATCTTGATTGTACACATTGCCTTATTCGCTTACGCAGCATTCTGTTCAACTTTAACGATTTGGGTTCGTTTTCGTTGCGGTCCTGCTGAGTCGTTTAGTATAACAACACAATGGCGTTTCTTGTCTGGGTGCATTCCTTTCTAGCTGATGGAGTCAGGCGTCAGAGGCGCACCACGACACCTGAATCACAACAGCCCTGAAGTACACACACACACACACACGCACGCACGCACACACGCGCGCACACACACACATCATTATTCCCATCTACGGCACTGGTGCTAGCGAGCCCGCACACGGGGGCTATTTATAAAGAAACCCTGCTTTGCGTCTGTTGCTGTGTTCCTGAATCAAAGCAAAGGCCCCTTCGCCGAGTGGAGTTTTCTATTAGGGGAAGAAAAACTGTGAAAACTATCATTGCTTGCGATCGTGTTCTCGACAACGGAGCGCTTCATATACAAGGTCTTGTTATTGCGGCTTATAGAGACAACGGAGAGACGCAGGCAGACAGCATCTTCAGATAACAACGTCACACGGGAATAAAATACACGATAACTCTCAGATCTACACCAAAGGATACGCTGAGGGGAAAATGGGTAAGGGATTGGGAAGAAGGGGGGGGGGGGGGGGGGGGGGGAGGTGGAGGTGGGCCAGGGTGGGGGAAGGGAGGTGTTTGTAGTGAAGGCTGAGGGAGGGGGTGGGTATGGATGATGTGAGGTGTAGGCATTTGGGGGGTTGGTGAAGAGGCTGGGTTTATTACGTTCAACAGCCATCAATCCAGGATGGGAGAAAGTGAATGTCGCCTTGGTGTTACACGTAATTATGATTTGTGAGCCATCACTTTCTGTTCATGGAGAACGAAGTGTAGATGGGGGTATGAAACTCGATGTGCCCTGATCTCTCCCTCTCCCTCTCTCTCTCTCTCTCTCTCTCTCTCTCTCCACTCTCTCTCCCCTCCCTCTGTCTCTATCTCTCTTTTCTCTCCCCTCCCTCCCCCTTCTCTCCCCTCCTCTTCTCTCCCTCTCCTCTCCTCCCCTCTCCCTCCCCCCTCTCTCTCTCTCCCCTTCTTACGCGATGCATCCCTCCTTCCCTCCCCTCTCTCTCTGTCTTAATCATTTCTTTTCTTTGACTCTCCTTTGGCGAGAGTAGTATATTAAAAAACAAAAAAACAGACGGCTAAGCAAAGAAACAAACGAGCGAACAAACAAACAAACAAACAATCAAACAAACAGTCTACCAAGGCGTGCGTTCTGTTCTCCTTGAGACAGATTCTAACTGTGTCTCGTCTTGTCCTGTCCTCAATGTGCAGCTAAACGGATCCTGTTATCTCCCTTTGATCCCACTCCACTATAGTGATCCCGACAACAAATCATTCCAGCAGTTTTTAAGAGGGAGGGAGGGAGGACATAAAGTATAGAAGGGAGAGCTAGAGAGAGAGAGAGAGAGAGAGAGAGAGAGAGAGAGAGAGAGAGAGGGCCCAAAGGATAGAAGGGAGAGCTAGAGACTTAAGATGTCTTAGATATTTTATTCATATTAGGCCTCAGCCCGCCACGAAGAGGAATGTGAACATGCAACTGAGTGAAGATATATAACAGATTGAAAATATTAGTTAACGATGATATATCGATTGTAGAGCTAGAGAGAGAGAGAGAGAGAGAGAGAGAGAGAGAGAGAGAGAGAGAGAGAGAGAGAGAGACAGACAGACAGACAAACAGGCAGACACAGAGAAGACAGCGAGAGAGACAGAGTGAGGGGGCATGGATGGTAGAAGAGAGAGCTAGAGAGAGAGATAGACAGACAGGCAGACAGACAGAAAGACAGGCAGACAGACAGAAAGAGAGCGAGAGAGAAAGAGAGAGAGGGGGCAAGGAGAGAGAGAGAGAGAGAGAGAGAGAGAGAGAGAGAGAGAGAGAGAGAGAGAGAGAGAGAGAGAGAGAGAAAAGAGACAGAGAGAAAGAGAGAGAGAGAAAGTAGCAGACCAACAGAGAGAAAGAGAGCGATAGAAAAAGAGAGAGACGGGGATAGAAAAAAGAGAAAGAGAAAGAGACAGAGACAAACAGACAGACAGAGAAGACTATGACATGTACACCTCTGTCGCCACATCTCCGGGCCTGGCACACAGCTAGCCGCACAGGGGAAGACGATTCCTTGTTAAAGACAGACCTGACCTCCCCAGGGAGGCATCGATGCAGTGGCCGGCGGATTTATATTCAACTGTGGGACAGACCTCATACATCCCCATCGCAGTCGGCGGCCAGCCTCATTTCAGATCACTGTGATGGACGCTGCGCTTCTTCGGACTCGGAGAGAGAAAGCAGTAAATAAAACAAAACCCACTACAGTACTGACTACAGCGATGTCCTTCATCATTCATCCGCCACGTCAGTGATTTCACGAGATTTTTTTTCTTTCTTTTGACAGGCTGTGTACTTTCGTGGTGCTAATCGTGTTCAGTTCTGATATAAACGGCAAGTGAGAATCTGTACAACAGACGAAATCGCCATGTATGAATAAGCTATATAGCTGTTTAAGATTATAGACAACTTGTGCAAGGAAACAGTGGGAAGAAAGAAAGAGAAAGAGAGGGATGGAGAGAGAATCTCTCACACACACACACACACACACACACACACACACACACACACACACACACATACAAGACAAGACAAGACAAGACAGACAGAAAGGGGGAGGCGAGAGAGAAAGAGAGGTAGATAGAACGAGAGAGAGAGAGAGAGAGAGAGAGAGAGAGAGAGAGAGAGACAGACAGACAGACAGACAGACAGACAGAGAAATATAAAGTGAGAGAGAGAGAGGGGGAAGACAGACAGGCACACAGACAAACAGAAACACAGCCAAGTCACTCAGTCAGGCAGACAGACAGATAGATCCATACACACATCGATGCGGACGAAGAGGTGGTTCATAATCAAAACGACGTGTAACGTCAGCGCATACAGCTGTACACAAAGCCAGAAAAATGCAAGGGCGAAAAAACAAGATGCAAAGCATATAAGCGTACACCCAGTTTGGATCTATCTTGAATACGCGTGGGAAAAAAAAAAATCACAGTTCAACCTTGCGTCATTATAAAGAAAACGTCACAATCAAAATGCGTCATAATATATTTCGTCACTGAGATAAGAAATCGGCGAAGTACTTTCAGAGATATTCGAAAAAGAAGAAAAACTATTTGGGGCCGTTATAGCCGTTACTAACGGCTATTCCGGTAAAATAAAACATTGGACATCATCCGTGACCCATAATGAACATACCTACAAATTTTCAGGAAGATCGGCCCAGAAGTTTTGTCTGGAGCAAGCGTAACACATTTCCATTTTAAACCACAGACAGACAGACAGCATTTCTGGGAGAAAACAGTGAAGCTGACAATAAAACAGACAGAGCCAAGCCATAGGCAACTCGACACTGATGTTTATGAACCTAGACCCGTATCATAACTCCCACTTCCATACAGCGCAAAACATCGCAGGGTGTCAACGTAAAGAACTGACGCCGTATTTCTATTGTGTCCTTGTGAAATGAACCATTCACGAAACAGGTCGGTGGCACACACGCCCCATTGAACAACTGTTCACACTCACACATCTTTACAACCTAAAGATCTTCCATGCAAACTAAATGCTTGTGCGGATTGGGACGTCTCCATTGTGGGCGAACAGGACAGTACTTGATTTGTAGACGGCAATATCACACAACGCTTAATAAGGAGGGAGCCTACGTGAGCAAACAGCGCGTCTGTACTTCGTTCCGCGAGGGTCATCCTTTCCCGATGTCGCACACAATTTTGTTTTTCTAATCGTTATAACTTCGGTTGATCGCTAAGCTGTCGTGTAAAACATCATTTTCATGCAACGCGACGAGATATTTGATGCTCATGTTTTACATTTCTGACGTGGAGCAACCGCGTTTGCGACTTGCCGCCAAGTGGAACATCCGCTTCAAGATTTGCATTGAATTTCGAATCGCACAGTGCAGTTTTAGCTTGTAGCTCATTTGAATTTGAAAAAAACAAAACGTCAGAAAGCAGCTTAGCAGCAGGGACAAGAAGACGTCGATGGAACGGGCGTAGACTTGAAGCTTCTGTTGCAGGATGTAAGATATTGTCGTGATTGATATTGTCGTGATTGCTTCCCTCAGCCACGCGTGGGGTTAGCGTTACCTCCATAAACCAATTTTGCTATGGACGTATGTGCGTACGTGCGTGCGTGCGCGCGCGTGTGTGTGTGTGTCCGTGCGTACGTGCGCGCGTGTGTGTGCGTGTGCATTTAAAACTTTGGCTCAGGATGCCAATAAAGATAAGTGTGTGTTGTTTGTTTCTTGTGTGTGTGTGTGTGTGTGTGTGTGTGTGTGTGTGTGTGTGTGTGCGCGTGCGTGCGTGTGTGTGCGTGTGTGTGTGTGTGTGTGTGTGTGTGTGTGTGTGTGTGTGTGTTTTCAAACGACGAAAGCCTTTTTTTTTTCGGTAAACATAAATCTTTATTCAAGAACTGTGTATTGTTTCTGCTTGCGTCTTTATCTTCTATGTCATGGACATAATTCTTAACCTTATGTTCTGATTCTAAATCTGTGTACTTTGACATCTGTTACCGAGCTAGCTACAGCTTAATTTGCCTGACTCCCGAAATCGCCCATATAAATACAATCTGGGACACCAACAACAATTCACGAGACCTTATTTTTCATTTAATTAAAAACTTTCAACATGCATGCCGTTTCAGCTTCCATTTAAACTGAAACTGCAGTGCTCCTAAATTTATTTCATTCTTGAACATACTCCCTCCTCAAGAACACGCCATGGTTTGCTCAGAAGGCGAACAGAATATTTTGAACAAAATCAACTTGTGAGCGGAGGTGACACGTTAAGCTGACAGATGGAGTGACCCTCTCGTTGAATCCATCCCTTTTAGTCACAGTTGCTTTGGACGCCATGTTTAGTGCCCATCAAATGTTGAGCTTGCTGTGGGTCACACGGAAAGAAGGATGTAGCAATCCCAAGAATGATGACAGAGTTTCTCTATCAAAACACTCCGGTGTACTTCTTGGATCAAATTGAAATCAAGGATGTTTGCCCACGTATAATACGGAGTACGGTCATGTGCTGTTGTCTTCGACAATTATCGGAATACAGTAGCATTTTTGTATTTGATTCATGCTGCTTGATCATCTACGAGAGAGAGAGAGAGGAGGAGAGAGAGAGAGAGAGAGAGAGAGAGAGAGAGAGAGGAGAGAGAGGAGAGAGAGAGAGAAGAGAGAGAGAGAGTGGAACAGACAGACACACAGAGAGAGAGAGAGAGAGAGAGAGAGAGAGAGAGAGAGAGAGAGAGAGAGAGACAGACAGACAGACAGACAGACAGACAGACAGACAGAGAGAGAGAGAGAGAGGGGGGGGGGGGAGCGGGGGGGGCTTCAATGGCAATGTCACCTCTGCCATCCTGACGCAGATGGAGTGATATACTCAGAATGACCTTCCTGCCGAGTTAACCCCATAGAGTCATTCTTTGCTAGGCCTGAAATGGTCTGCAGTGGTGATTAGCCAGTGGCGATTCCAGTCCTTAGTCTGAAATCATCCGTTCCCTGTTAAACTCGTTTTTTCTTTCTGAAGTTGACCACAAAAGGGCAATTTGCCGCATTCATGTTTTAAAAGACAATAATGAGAACACCAGGCTGGACTTAAAGTTTGCTCCCTGCCCCCTCCCCACCTGCCCTACCCCATCCCACATTTAAGCACTGATCCCAAAGCGCTCCTTTCATTCATTATGAAGACTTTTATAGCGCCTATCTTCGGCTAGAGACCAGCCTTTAAGCGCTTTACAATCTACACTCGTTTCCACAACGGGCTGCCTACCTGGGTAGTGCCGACTGAAGAGCTGCCAGCGGGCGCTTCATTCAGTCGTCCAGTCAATATCGTTCAATATCGTTGACTCAATTTTCTTACTTCCTTCATTCTTTCTATTTCTTAATAGCCTTCCTATTTCTCACGCAGGGTGCATGCTATGTGTGACGTGTCATCCACACCAACGGCCAAACTGGCCTTCTCTTGCGAAAGTTGGTGATGGGATTTTACGTGTGTGCAAGATGCTATGTGTGCGTTCACACACGGATCCTCAGTTTACAGTCTCATTCGAAGGACTGTATGGGAAATGGAGTCAGAACCAAATGTTAAACTCCGAGGGAAAAATCCCCCTGTACCGAAACGGCCCGGCGAAGATTCGAACCCGTAACCGCCGGATCACCACAGATTAAGAGTCCGGCGCTCTACCACTGAGCTATTCTGGCCCCATGACTCCATAGCTGATCCAAATTGGCTGGTGAATGTTCGATTCCAGGAGAATAGTAGATTAAATCTACAGCCACAGGAATACGTTAAGAGCAAGCCCCCCACCCCCACCCCCATCCCAGTGTACCATTTTGGGGGAAGACTTCTTGGGTCAAGTCCATAACGATTCCATCAGAATCTTTAGTATGAAATACATTTTCTTTTCTCATATATATGCTTGTGTGTGTGTGTGTGTGTGTGTGTGTGTGTGTGTGTGTGTGTGTGTGTGTGTGTGAGGAGGGTGGGGGTGGGGGGGGTCAAGACAACGGGACGAGCGGGGAAGGGGAGGTGGAAGGGGGTGGGCTGCTATTGGGTCAGTTCCAGATCGACCGCATCAATCTCTCTGGCCCCAAGTTGTTTATTATACAGAACTGCATGTTATTTGGAGAAATGGTGTTGCGTCGTGTGGGCGTGTGTGTGGTGTGTGTGTGTGTGTGTGTGTGTGTGTGTGTGTGTGTGTGTGTGTTGTGTGTGTGTGTGTGCGCGCGCGCGCGCGCGCGCGTGTGTGTACGTGCGGAGTCAGTTCCAGAATTACTCTTTCATCGTGTTTGCCTGTGTCGTTCAATTTCCAGAGCTAAGTGTAGTTTGTGCTGGGGTTAGAGGTGACTGGAACACCGCTCTAACTGGGACGGCGATTCTTTCGGGTTAAAAGTTTATCGCCTCTATGATTCCCTTTGTCATCAAGTACACTACTTTCCGCAAGACTTAACGTTATCTTTCAAGTCAGACTAGAAGCTGAGTAAGTGTGGGGGGTGGGGGGAAGGAGGAGGAGGCTTCGGGAGCGAGCCTTTTCTGGGTCAGGTCCAACATGACTTCATACACATTTCAAAACCAAGAAGCTTTGTTTGCCAGAAACTCCTGTCACTTGAACCGGTGATAGAGGGGATTGAAGGAACAGGGGGACTGGGAGTGCCTCATGCGTTAAGCTCCGGCATGACATCGGCTTTTTCTGTTTTTCTTTGTTTTCCTTTTCTTCTTCTTTTCTCGTTTGTATGTGTGTGTGTGTGTGTGTGTGTGTGTGTGTGTGTGTGTGTGTGTGTGTGTGTGTGTGTGTTTGTCTTTTTTTTTTGGCTTGATTTACTCATTATAAAAAAAAAAGAAAAAAGGCTTTGTGTGCAAGAGGAAGGGTGAGAGTAAGATTTCGAATGGAAGCTATAACTGGACATAGGGACGAGCCTTTACGGGCCCATGCGAGAACGACGTCAACGATATTTGTAGCGTTGAATTTCTAGCAAATCCTTATTATCTAAAGACACGTGTGATGTGGAGTAGTATGTAGAGAGCTGGAACGATCCAGAATTCTTTTCCACCCCTCCTCCCCTCCTCCGATGTTCTACCTTTTGCACCCCATATCCCTGCACGAATGTCCTGCAGCAACCGGCATTTCTTAAAGGTTGGCTATCGAAGGCTACAAAATATTGGTTGAATTGTTCTGGCACCCCGAAGCCTGAAATATTCCATCCTTCAACCCATTCACCCACCTTATCTTGAAGTAGCAAACATTTTTTTTTTCTGAAAGCAGTGAACTTGAATATGAAAGCGGCGTTCTGGGAATGACTCTAAATAACTCTGCCCGAGGCTGTATATTCCTCCACCCCCCCGTCTCTCATCCAAGTCTTGCAGTAACAGGAATTTCTTGAAAATAAGCAACTGAAGACTAACAAATGGCTCAAATCGTGCCGCAGCTTATTTTAAAAGAACTACAATATTCCGTTCTCCTTTCACCCTTATTCATTTTTGAGAAGGAAAAAAAAAATCTGCAGATAATAATAGAGTCAATGCGGGTCGTCCTAGAAAGACCCCCTCTTCAAATGAAAACCCGCTCCTTTCTTGCTTGCACAGCTGCACCCATTGTATTGGGGAAAAAACACAAGCAAATACTAGATTGGAGATCATTTCTGGCAGGGATAGGGTAGATTAAGGAAATGGCTTGCTCCAATTTGAAATATTACGCAGATGTCTTGGGCTTATATATTGTTCTGAAGCAAATGGGTGTACTAGATGCACTTTCTGCAACATTTTTTAAGGACAGCGAGTCACACGTGTTTAGAACTGTAGTCATTCAACGCTTTTGGAAGACACAGTGATTTAGTGAAGGAAAAATACCCGAGAGAATTTAATTTGCCGATAATCGAATATTTTGTCATACTCTGATTTTTGATAAAAAAAAAAGTATACACAGGTTGATTCTGCTTTCTGTTTCACGATACTATTTTGCCAACTAGCGCTTGTACCAATGTAGGCTGGAAACAAACAAACAAAAATGCTCTGTGTTATAAGTATTCATCCATAAGCTAAAACACAGACAGAGAACTGAAAAATACACAGCTCGTGAAAAAAAGTGTAAATCAAGATTTTTTTTCCCCGAAATGGCTTCGGTGTAAGACACTATTGCAGACATGAATTGAATTTTGAATGCATATCGATTTGTGCATTACAGCATCTTTTGTGGTCATATACGTGTTTGGACATCTCTACACAGCCGCAATGGAAATTGTGGAGAACCGTTATTTACTTTCAGGTATTGCAAACCACTTACTGACAGGTTTATTAAAAAAAAAAAGAAAAAAAAAAAAAAGATCGCCTGCTTTAAAATAACTCCTGGTGGAGTGCTTCTGGACCGACTCCACCGTAGCAAAAACAGTACTTGGAGTCATTCTAGGTGCTGCTGCACCGCCTGTCTTG
>JADBJO010004583.1:141998-154498 GCA_016801955.1 Conus betulinus
AAGGAAAGGGACACACACACACACACACACACACACACACACACACACACACACACACACACACACAGAGGTAAACAGATACATGCGAAGAGAGAGAGAGAGAGAGAGAGAGAGAGAGAGAGAGAGAGAGAGAGAGAGAGAGAGAGAGAGAGAGAGAGAGAGAGAGAGAGAGAGAGAGTCATTCGCCTTGATGGAGCGACAATCAGAGATTTGAACAGGGTATTTCAGGATGGAGGCAAAGTTAGACACCACACCACAGCCTGAAGACAAAAGCACAGAGAAACAGAATGCCAACACTACCACCCGGCTAAACAGAAAAAAGAAAAGAAGAAAGAAAAAAAAAAAAGAACACATTACCTCAATTTTCCACGCTGAGCTTCAAGATTTTAGGTATCCCCTGCACTTCCCATACCCACACACACACCACGGACAAGCCAAAGAATACAAGTCACGATGACTTGCACACATTTTTTTTTCACTCATATCCCAGCAACACTGCCCCGTTCCAAGCACACACTAAAACATCGGTTGCACGCAAATCTCAATTAAATATGCTTTACTAACTCTCCAAGACTGTTAACGCTGAGAGAAACCAGGCAAGAAAATACAACCTGCGTCCAGCCAATGCGGCCACCGTGGATCAATAGGCCTTACAGCAGCTGTTGATTTATCGATGGACATCTCCATCAAGTTTTAGACCCCTCTTGCGCTTTTTGTTCTGAAAGGCAGGTCAGTTTTTTGGGTTTTTTATACATAAACCACAGTAGATTAGTAGTAAAGGTCTTATATTTAGTCCCAGTCTAAATCATCTTTATTCCTTAGTTGTTAATTAACCAGTGAGGGGCTGTGTGCTTCCCAGGGTCACGTTTGCAAACGGATCAATTGGCAATTAGAAGAGCACAAAGTGGAGCCTGGTCCCCGTTGCCGATGAATCCACGAGAGTTGTCACTCAAGCTTCCACAGTAAACTTGTAAGCGTCTGCATCTTTCGGGCATGGCTGATTTAAGGAAAGGAAGACAAGAGTCCACCAGATTCCATGAAGTCTCACGGTAAAACCAGAATCACACAATACCATCACCGTCTATCGTATCTGTTGAGATAAGCATAAACTACAAGGAATACGATGAAAGTATGAGGTCCTTGTCTGCTGTCCTTGTGGTAACGTCAGTGTAAATATCCCCTCCACAACCTTGACTGTGATGGGTTCGTGTTCGTCTTCAAGCGTCAGAGGTAGAAGAGATTTATCGGACACGGTCGTCCAAAAACACCAACTGGAAACTCTCCATTCCCTGGTCGCATACACTGTGTCAATAGCACGTGAATTATCGTCGTCATATAGCTAGCATAGTGTGTGTGTGTGTGTGTGTGTGTGTGTGTGTGTGTGTGTGTGTGTGTGTGTGTGTGTGTGTGTGTGTGTGTGTGTGTGTGTGTGTGTGTGTGTGTGTGTGTGTGTGTGTGTGTGTGTGTGTGTGTGTGTGTGTGTGTGTGTGTGTGTGTGTGTGTGTGTGTGTGTGTGTGTGTGTGTGTGTGTGCATGCGTGCATCAGCAGGCGCGCGCGCGCGCGCGCGCGCGCGTGTGTGTGTGTGTGTGTGTGTGTGTGTGTGTGTGTGTGTGTGTGTGTGTGTGTGTGTGCGTGCGTCAGTGCGTGCGTGCGTGCGTGCGTGCGTGCGTGTGTATGTGTATGTGAACTCACAATATGAAGTACTGAAAACCCTTGAAGTGACTCAGCAGCACTGCGCTGTCTCTTCTGCTGGACGGTCAAATAGCAACCCAGCATGCATGACTCATGTTGGACTGCAGGCAATGCTACCGAGAGATTCTTTTCCCGCAGGTGTCTCATCGCATCTCCATAGCAATGTCCAGAATGAAAGCTGCCGGTGCGCCAGACAGGTGGACGGTCCAGGATTCTTAGTTGTGGCCGGCCACTGCCCCTTCCAGCAGCATGCTGAAGGCAGCCATCGGGGGATGCATTTTGCTGCCGTCCTGTTGAGGTCCCTCATCACAGGGTCACCTGCCTGGCCGTGTAATGTCATGTTGGGTATAAACGTGCTGGGTACTGGGAAATGAGTTTTGCGTGGATATACATCCGAGGAATGAGAAATGAGTTGGGTTGGAGCGGCGTCAATGGGACAGCACAGAACATAGGGTAGTACCGTGTGTATACTATAGCATACTATACGACAACGTGTGAGGCTGTGTTGTGTTTTGTTATGCCTTGTTAAACTGTACTGCGTTTTTGTGTTCTGCACGAGACACGGTGGTAGTATTTTCTTTTATACTGCAAGGAGCTGCTCTGTGCTATGTCATGCCATGCTGTGCTATGCCATACTATACTACACTACATTGCACTACACTACACTATACTACACTGCACTACACTACACTACACTGTACATGTAAACAAATGGATCAAACATGCAGAATGTGCAATGACACAATTTCGTCACCAGTCTATGCACCTTTATAAATCAATAATAATAACAATGTCCTCTTCAGCAGAAACTGGGCACAACCTTCTTCACACTGCAATGGCAGTTGTCAAATTTTGAGCTCGTGCAACGACACCACAGAGGCACTTCAGTTCTGCTGTTCCCTCAAAATGCAGCACCAGAAATTAGGCCAAAGGTCATTAGATTAAATGACAAGGCTGATTTCCCGCGGCGATAACAAAGTGTTCAAAAATCCCAAACTGTCACGAACAGCAATATAGGTTGTATTGGTTTCGTGTTTTTCAGCTGTCGTGCTGTGATCTAAAAGGGCACGGGAATCAGAAATGCAAAATGAAAAGATAAGATATTTGGCAAGACAGAATAAATCTCTGACAGATTCAAAATAATGACAACGAATAAACATTACCCACCACATGACGAAGAGAGAGAGAGAGAGAGCGAGAGAGAGAGACATAGAGAGAGAGAGGAGAGAGAGAGAGACAGGAGAGAGAGAGAGAGAGAGAGAGAGAGAGAGAGAGAGAGAGAGAGAGAGAGAGAGAGAGAGAGAGAGAGAGAGAGAGAGAGACAGGACAGAGAGAGGAGGAGAGAGAGAGAGAGAAGACAGAGGCACAGAGCACACACACACACAGAGAGAGAGAGAGAGAGAGAGAGAGAGAGAGAGAGAGAGAGAGAGAGAGAGAGAGAGAGAGAGAGATGGAAAGACGATTAGAACGTTGAAGAACCTGCTTCAATATGACGACGCTAACAGCTGAGAAACAGAAACACAAAGAGAGAAAGAAGGCAGACACTGTCAACTAGTCTAACAAACAAAAAGCATATCACATTAACCTTTCATGTCAAGGTTCAGGATCGCGGGTATCTGGCTGTATTTCCAACGGCCGCACAGCATGACAATGCACAGAATTCAAGCTGAAATAACATGCACACTTTGCCTGTCACTGCTCCGTTCTAAGCAGACAAAGAGAACACAATGATTGCACGCAGCAGCTTAAATTAAATAGGCTTTTGTGACTCCTAACTGTACTGTGATATACCATACCATACCACAGAACACAGCGCCACACGACCTTAAACACACTTCACCACTCCACACCACATCACATCACACCATCCCATACCACACCACATTACATCACTCCACACCACACCACACCTCTCCCCACTACACCACACTCCACCCACCTCGCAACGGCATACATTACACCACACTACACTACACTACATAACACTACACTACACTAAACTACACTTCACTTCATTTTACACATGTAAACAAACAGCCCAAACATGCAGAATGTGCAATGTCACAATTTCGCCACCACTCTACGTCCCTCTAATAAACTAAATCACCATATTCTCTACATCAGAAACCGAACACAACATTCACTCTGCAGTGTCGATCGTCAAAGTGAAAAACTTGTACTGAAGACACCACAGACGCACTTCAGTTCTGCTGTTCCGTCAACGCGCAACATCAGAAAATAGGCCAAAGGTCATTAGAAACACGTCGACAAGCCTGCTTTCACGTGTTCAAAAAAAAGCTCAGCCTGTCATGAAGAGCGACACGCGCTGTATCTATTTCGTCTTTCAGCTGTCGTGTTTTGACCTGAAAGGGCGCAGGAATCAGCAACGGAAAAGGAGCGGATACGTTTTTGGACAAGACAGAATAAATCTCTGCTATGCTGGAAATAATAGCCACGAATAAACACTACCCCCAAATGAAAGCTGAAGGGTTAGAATGATGAGAGAGCGACAGTGACAGTGACAGTCACACACACACACACACACACACACACACACACACACACACACACACACAGAGAGAGAGAGAGAGAGAGAGAGAGAGAGAGAGAGAGAGAGAGAGAGAGAGAGAGAGAGAGACAGACAGACAGACAGACAGACAGACAGAGAGAGAGAGAGAGAGAGAGAGAGAGAGAGAGAGAGAGAGAGAGAAGCCCTGATGGAAAGACAATTAGTACGTTGAATAACCTGCATGACCACACAGACAGAACAGCCGACAAACAGAAACACAAAGAGACAGACGGCAGACACTTTTAAGTAGCCAATCAAGAAAAAAAAAAAAGATCACGTTCCACTACCCTTTTACGTCAAGATTCGGGACCACAGGTATCTTGCCGTATTTTCCAACAGCTACGCAGCCTGACAAGCCACAGAATTTAAGCTGAAATCACTTGCACACGTTTTCTGTCGCTGCTCCTTTCCAAGCACACAGAAAGAAAAAACTAATCGCACACAGCCTCAATTGCATATAATTTTCTAACGTCTATCTGTTCTGTGATGCACCGTAGCATACTATCAAACACAGCACCACATGACCTTACACAGCACTTGGCTACACCATACCACATCACGCCACATCACATTAGACCATCCCATACCACAACACATTGCATCACTCCCTATCACACCGCACCACACCACACTACACTACACCACACTCCACCACGCTACAACACACTAAACGACACTACAGTACACCACACTACAGTACACCACACCAAACCACACCACACTACACCACACACACACCACGCTACAACACACTAACCGACACTACTACACCACACCACACCACACCACACCGCACCACACCATGTACCACACCACACTACACCACACAACACTACAATTCACTTGACATGTAAACAAATGGACCAAACCTGCCGACTGTGCAATGGCACAATTTCGTCACTAATCTGCGTACCTTTTTATCAATCGATGATAACAATCCTCTTCAACCGAATCTGAATACAACATTCACACTGCAATAGCCACTGTCAAACTGAGAGAACTCCTGCAAAGAGACACCACAGAGGCACTTAAGTTCTGCCGTTCTCTCCAAATACAGCATCAAAAATATCAGATCAAAGGTCATTAAATTAAATGACAGGCCTGCAATTCCTTCGCTGACAACACAAGCTAAAAAATAAAGCTTAGCCTGCACGAATAGCAATACAAGATGTATTAGTTTCATATTTGGAGCTGTCGTGGGGGTTGACCTCAAAGGGTACGGAAATCTGCAATGCACACTGTAGAGATAAGATCCTAGACGAGATAGAATACATCATTGCTGCAATTCGTAACAATAACTACGAACGCACATACAGATAGACAGACAGACAGACAGACAGGCAGACAGAGATACGAAGACTGAGAAAAACGTCAGAGACAGAGAAACAGACAGACAGATTGACAGACAGATAAAGAGAGACAAAGACAGAGAGAGACAGACAGAGACAGAGAGAGACAGTGACAGAGACAGAGACAAAGCGAGAGAGAAAGAGAGAGAGAGAGAGAGAGGGGGGGGGGATGGCAGACCCGGACAGACTGGCATACAGGTAAGTCTGACAGACAGACAGAGATAGACAGACAGGGACAGCGACAGACGGACACAGAGGGACAAAGACAGTCAGACAAATAGACAGACAGAGAGAAAGAGAAAGACAGACATACAGACAGACAGGCTGACATGCAGGCATGCAGACAGAGAAAGACAGACAGACAGACAGAGAGAGAGAGAGAGAGAGAGAGAGAGAGAGAGAGAGAGAGAGAGAGAGAGAGAAGGTTTATTTTGTCGGTTTCCAATCTCTGCGTCCTCCCCGACTGACTGACATAAAAACCAACCAACTGCACCTGAAGACTACACGGCCCTTGTCTATCAGGCGGTGGGGATGGGAGTATGAGTGGTGAATGGGGGTGTGGTTTCTTTCAAAAAAAAAGGATTCTTTTTCTAAATCGTATCATTCCTTATCTTAAAATATCATCTTCATTATAATCATCATCATCATCATCATCATCATCATCATCAATTTTTTTTTCTTGTTAATCTCTCCTCTTTTTGTTTCTCTTCACCAAATCTGACGAGGAGGTTCGCGGAGCCTGGAAGAGTAAAAAAATCATAGTTTTTAATTTACACGACGAAAGACAAGACACCTCCAGTGCCATTAATTACACACACACACACACACACACACACACACACACACACACACACACACACACACACACACAGACGCACAAACACTCATATACACACGCGCCCACACGCGTGCGCGCGCGCGGGCGCATCCCCTCCCGCACACACACACACACACACACACACACACACACACACACACACACCTCTCTTTCACACACACACACACACACACACACACACACACACACACACACACACACACACACACACACACACACACACACACACACACACACACACACACACACACACACACACACACATACATACACACACACGCACGCACGCACACACACACACACAAAAAAAAATCTCATGATAATGTTAAACAGTTATTGAAGAACTCAGACAATCAGTATTATCATAACTGTATTAAACAAAATGATAAAGGCAATGGGAAAAAGTCATACAAGCATGTCATATTCTCGTCCAGGGAGGTCGAAAGTCTAATCCATAGGATACGTTTAAATTCATTTAAAACAAAGTATTGTACTAATATTAAATGTGTATGTGATGAACCTATTAGTGTCAATCACTTACTGATTCACTGTTCAAAAGCAAGAGAACTTTTTAAAAGTTCAGGCATTGCTGGTTATAATGATGGATCGACACCATTACTCTTACCATGCTTACTAAATGATTATTTTGCACTAGATTTTGTATGTAAATGTTTATTGAGTAGTTCAATTGGTGTTTATCTTTATTTTTTTTTTTTCCCCCTCAGTTATAGTCTTTATAGATAAGTTTTCTAACTGGAATGACTCGAAGGGGATGGGGTAGGGGTGGACTTAATTTATTGCTAGTATAACGTCATATTTCATCATCACACACACACTCAATGACATACATACCTAAATTAAACCAAAAATACATTCAGTCTTAATCACTTTTAGTGGCAAGACTTTAAACTGAAGAACAACAACAACAACACACACATTTATCACACACACACACACACACACACACACACACACACACACACACACACACACACACACACACACTCACTCACACTCACGTCAGCGGGGTTTTCTCTGATTAATATTCCCCTATCTTAGAGGGGACACACCAGCCACACTGTGGACCACTCAGTATGCACACGTGCATGCTAAACGGTCTCCCTGGCCAGGTGAGCTCAGGCACAAGATTCTAAAATCCTTCCTCCTTTTCTATCATCGACTGCACATGCGACCCATGTTTTTGTGTCCTCCCTCTCCCTCCACAAACATACAGACATGGAACTGTCAGGCTCTTAAGCACAGTTCTTTTCACACACACACACACACACACACACACACACACACACACACACACACACACACACACACATCAATAAACACGCTGTCAAAACGGAGAGAGAGAGAGAGAGACACACACGCACGCACGCACACACACACACACACACACACACACACACACACACACACACACACACACACACACTATCGCACACATGCAAGTGCGGGGCGCGCGCGGACACGCACGCACACACACACACACACACACACACACACACACACACACACACACACACACACACACACACACATACACATGCACGGACGCGCACGCGCTCGTACGTACACACACGCACACGTGCGGACTCCAACTGTCCACACCGCAAACCCCTACATTCTTCATCCTGACACAACATCCTGCCACCACAGAGAGAGAGAGAGAGAGAGAGAGAGAGAGAGAGAGAGAGAGAGAGAGAGAGAGAGAGAGAGAGGAGGAGAGAGAGAGAGAGAGAACATCCAATACTGACCAAAACCCGTGGACAAGCCCTAACAAGGTGTGATTTATTGGCTCTCGCTTCCGTATCGCCATCACGCAACGGGTCATAGGCGAAAGGGCAGAGGTCAAGGCCACATGTTTTGCCTACCTCCAATGGAGACAGCGATCATCGCACGTCAC
The DNA here is from genome assembly GCA_016801955.1 of Conus betulinus. Lineage (NCBI taxonomy): Eukaryota > Metazoa > Mollusca > Gastropoda > Neogastropoda > Conidae > Conus > Conus betulinus. Next base: position 150,363 of record JADBJO010004583.1, read on the forward strand.
TGAACGACTTTCCAACGAGGCGCGATAAGTTAAACACCAGGATCGTACTTCAATGTAGACGCCCAAGAAGCACTAGTCCGCTTTATGCAAATTCAGGGGATCGTTGTTTAGCAGCCACCAAGACAAGGTGCCATGGTCACGGATACTTAGCAGCGGGTTGAGACAGCTGGGGGAAGATGACAACACTGGATCACACTGTCCAGGACCTGCATTTCACTATTCCACTCTTTTATACGTCTCAGCCTTCTTCTTCGATTTTGAAATCAGTAAAGAAGCGCGTGTATGTGTGCATGCGTGTGAGAGGTGTGTGTGTGTGTGTGTGTGTGTGTGTGTGTGTGTGTGTGTGTGTGTGTGTGTGTGTGTGTGTGTGTGTGTGCGTGTGAGACAGAGACAGAGAGAGAGAGAGAGTGAGACAGACAGACAGACGGACAAGCAGGCAAGCAGATAGACAGAGACAGACAGAGACAAACAGACAAGACAGGGACAATGAGTAAGAGAGAGAAGAAGAAGAAGAAGAAGAAGAAGAAGGAGCGCAGAGAAACACAGAGAGAGAGAGAGAGAGAGAGAGAGAGAGAGAGAGAGAGAGAGAGAGAGAGAGAGAGAGAGAGAGATAGACAGACAGACAAACAGACAGACAGACATAAGAGACAGAGACATCGAGGAGAGAGAATGAGAGAGAAACAGACAGACACAGACAGAGACAGAGAGAAAGAGAGATGTGCAGAGACACCCCACACAAAAAAAAGGCTGATAAAACGCAATTTCCCCTCAGGCCACCATCCCCACCCATCCCTACGCCCACCCCTCAACCCACCACCCCCACCTCTTTCAACGATCGAGTCACGCAACAGGTCACAGACGGAAGAGTGAGAGTCACTGACACGCTCCATCCCTCATCACGCCACAGTTGACAGGCGTTATCAATTTCGTTACAAAATGGCTTTTTTTTTTTTTTAAATTATTGAATTTATCATGTACGTGCATCATCATCATGCAAGCTTTATTAGCGAGAGATATGAGAGCAAGCCGAGCGAGCGGGCTTTATAAACCCCCGAAATTAATTATTCTCCCTGCTTTCACCTTTGGGAATCAGCCATTCTCCTCAAAAAGAAAACTAGTGATACCTTTTTTTTTTTTTTTTTCTTTTTAAGAAAAAAAAAAAAAGAAGAAGAATGATTTTATTATGACTGTATTTTTGAAGAATGAACACTGCTCTCTCGGAAATAAGAGGAGAAACAATTAATATGAAGCCAGCATTTTACCGACGAAGGAGGAGGCAGAGGCAGGGTGGGAATGGGGACGGGTGGTGGGGTCGTTGGACTCTTGCTACTGCAAGAGAAAGAAAATTGAAAAAAAAAAAAAAACAAAAACAATAATAATAAAACGTGCCAAAAATAAATTGATGGAGATGATCAAGGGTTTTAGGTTGGGAGGCAAGGTGGTCGGGGGGGGAGGGAGGAGAGGGAAGCGATAGAGGGAGGTTGGAGTGCGTGTGTGTGCGGGGAGGGGGGCGGGGGGGGGGGGGGGGTGTTATATTGCATCTGCTGCGAATTTATGAATGAAATAAATAAAAGGAGAATAAACGCAAATTCCTAAATAGTTTTGTCCTCTTTTGTTCTTCCTGAGTCTGTTCTCCTAGTTCATTTTTGCTCTCCTTGATCTTCCTCATTATCAGCATTATCAGCATCACTCTACATTCCGCCAAGATGCCTAGATTACGATGATGGCCGGTAGACTACATAACTACGTGTGTAAGTTAGCACGTTAGTATATTAGTTAGTGAGTGAATAAGTGAGTGAGATAGTTAGTAAGTTTTAGTGGGTTAGTGAGTTTGTTTGTCAGTTTGGTAATTAGTCCGTCTGTCAGTAATTTACGATGTCCATTATTTCGTCCGTTGATTAGAAAGTTTGCTGGTTTGCATGTTAGTTACTTAACTGACTGGTTGGTTAATGTGTAAGTCAGTTACTTAGCTACCTAACTAGCTAGCCAGCCAGCGTGTGTGTGTGTGTGTGTGTGTGTGTGTGTGTGTGTGTGTGTGTGTGTGTGTGTGTGTGTGTGTCTAGTCGACTATTTTCCCGCCAGCCTTTTTCAGCCCAGTTGCCGGCCCAGAGACTGGAGCCTGTGAATACCATCGCCATGTGACTGGCTGCAGCCATGGACGCACCGACGGGAACTGGTGTAGGCCTCGGTCCACGGTTCGGGATGGGGGAAGCGTCGAGAGGTGGATGGGTTCTCTGACGCCTCTCTGGTGCCATATAGGATCGCTCTCTCTCTCTCTCAAACCGTGCACATTTCTCATTAGAAAATGCACATTGATCATTGCCAAAAAAAAGATAAGATATTACAGATTGTAAACCCCATGGTAGTGTTAAAGCTGTCTGTTTACGGATGACACTTTAGGTGTTTTGTAAGGGTCTAAACTGTCTTTAGAGACACGTGAAATTCTTGGTTTGTTTGACTGGTATTGATTTTTGTTTGTTTATTTTTGTATCCGGTTTGAATTTGAACTCAGAAAGAAAAACTCATGTGGTCTGAATTGGCACTAGAATTGAATGTACGCCAGAGATAAAATTTCAGTGAAAATTGACGGTGTAAACATGCTGCTTGCTAACATTACCAACCGATGTATGTGATGTACTGACTGAATGATGAGAGCAAGTCGTGAGATTTTCAATATCTATTACCTTCTTGATCCAGGAGGCAACTGTTCACTTGCTCACAAACCTACCTTCCCTCCTCCTCTCTCCCTTCTTCTGTAGTGTTACAAGCAATAAATTCCATTTATTCCTCAGGGCAGGAAAAATCCGTAAAACGAGCAAAGTAATTCTTTACGATTCTGACAAAAATGGTGGATGGTAGATGACATCACGTTCACTTCCGCGGTGAAAATCAACTGGCCGAAAAGAGTAGCCTCCAAGGAGACAAAAAATAAAGTTCTTTTTGCTGTCAGTTTGTCACAAGGTTTGTAAATGTAACCATAGATGCCGGAGAATCGTACTAAAAATTTACAAGCACTAAAATCCTTTTCTAGACTTGTTGCAAAACATTATGAAAGGCTGTGCTCTTCGTGAACCCAGGAACCGTTGTAGATTTCCTTTTTTTTTCGGAAAGAATGCATCTGAACGACACATATTTATGAAGATAACAAAACTGTTCATCTGAAAAATTGGACAAAGACTCATTTTTGCTGGTGGTAGTGAAATAACAAACGAAATTGGTATTTTTTTTGAATTTTCATGATTTTACAGACAGAAGGGATACATTTTATATTTAGTGGAAGACCTTATGAATTTACCAGGAAATCTGAGTGTAGACATCCAGTGAGAAGAGCATAGTGAGGGCTCCAGAGCTTAGACAGTCATGAAAAATAGTTGGGTAAAGAAAATACACTTTTTTTCTTCTTAGCAAGCTAGTAAATCCGTTATGCATTGGTATTCTGCCGACTTTTTTAAACCAAAAAAAGATAAACCAGTTAAATCGACGAATGACCACAACGTAAGATGGTACCAGGTGAGAGTAATATACAGACTCTGGTAGAATATGATACTTCAGTTTATACCGAAAACAAAAAATCCGTTCTGTTGATACGTGTGTTCACCATACAATGCGGTCATTCTCCTCCTCCACCACTGATATGACCTGGATAGTAGAGTGATGGATGTTTAGGTGAGTCGAGATGTCCTCCGCCATTTACAGCTTCACTAGCTGCACGTGGCGGCACTTGTAGCGGGAAAGGGGTATGAAACAAAGCCAAAGCCTTCTTCTAGAAATCGTCAATGATAAGGCTGGCTGTAACAGGACTCACAGGAGGTCCCATAGCTGCCCCTTTGCTTTTGCTGTTGAATAAAACAGCTCCTAAAAAGTGAAATAAGCGGTGGTGAGAAAACACGTCAGGAGTTCCCGAAAGTGGTCAACTGACAGCAGTAGGCATGCCATGGAAAACTGCCCTCATTTCTGCTGTCAGTATGTCATGATCTCAGCGCTGTCCTTCACAGGAACACTGGTGAACAGGCCTGAGACTTCAGCAGTTCTTCATTCTGCGGTTCAAAGGCAGACACCTTCTTAACTAAGTCTGTGCTATATGAGGCATGAAGTGTTCAGTCCTGCTTGCCGAAGAGGACGAAAAGTCCGGCAAC
>JADBJO010004583.1:166998-169498 GCA_016801955.1 Conus betulinus
CGTAAAATCTGGAAGACTTACAGTCCTGTCAGCTTGGAACTAAAACAGAGGGACAGACAGGGATGGGGGGGGGGGGGGGGGGGGGGGGGGAGGGAGTGATATGACAGGCGGGAAGAGAGGGTGAAAACTTGTTTTCGAATATGACGTAAAAACTGATCAGGAACACACACACACACACACACACACACACACAGAGGAGAGAGAGAGAGAGAGGACACAGAGAGAGAGAGAGGAGAGAGTCCTCTAATAAAATGAGGCGTAAATTCGACCGCATTTCGAAAATGACGATGAAAACGAAATCAGTGTCCGGTCAGTTCGCTTCGCATTTAACTGGCTTCCCCAGAGCGTTCGAAAAATGTGTAGACATATGTCTGCAGGAACCTTGTCCTTAAGGGCCTCAGGCCGATAGGACGTAAATCTCACCCTTAACAGTAACAGTGTGAAACGATCCATGGTCCGACATTATCTAACACATATCCGTTTGGGATACTGCGCTGTCCATCGAGCCTGTTGCTGGAGTCATGTGAATGGAAATCAGGCTGTACAGTAAGCGTGTAGCATAGAAACGTTATCTGCATCTTTTCACTTTGATTTTTTATACTCAGTTTTGCGCGTGTGTGTGTGTGTGCAGTGTGTGCGTGCGTGCGTGCGGTGCGTGCGTGTGCGTGCGTGAGTGCTTGCGAGCGTGTGTGTCTGAGTGCGTGCGCGATGCGCGGTATGCGCGTATGTATGTGCGCGTGTGTGAGTTGCGTGCGTGCGTGCGTGTGTGTGTGTGTGTGTTCTAAACTTGTGAAGTGACATAAACCAAACTGTGGGGACGAGCCTCACAAAACTAAAATGAAAGGCAAAAAAAATTAAATCAACGAACCAAATGCCACACATGTAACCAAACAAATCATTCAGTAGCATGCAAACAACAACAGCAGCACAACAACAACAGCAACACAAGAGCAACAACCAATCATACTAGGCCCATCGTGCAGGATAAATATTCTCCCGTTCCCACAACTTTTACTGATACAGCAACCCCACTCCCACCCCCTCTACCTATCCACCTATCTTCCATCCCTGCCCCCTTACCTCTCCCTTCAACACTTCCTCTCCCAGCCTCTAATCCCCCCCCCCCCCCCCACCACACACACACACACACATACATACACACTCACACTGCCCCACGCCCCTCCCCGTAAGCGTAGGCAGAGTGTTGTCAATGAAAACTGCTGATCACCGCTCGATGTCTGCCGATTCATCATAGCACAAATCCCCCCCCCCCCCCCCCCCCCCCCACCTTCCCCCCACACACCCACCCCCACCCTCCGCGCTTTCTCAATTCCAAAACGTCCTCCTACCACTACTCCCCTCTCCGTCTCATCCCCTATCCTTCCACGTATCCCCTAACACTCTTCACAACCACCACATTTCATTTCTTTGAAGACTGCTTGTCCTATAATCTCTCTCTCTCTCTCTCTCTCTCTCTCTCTCTCTTCTTCAAAGAGAAAATCAATTGCTTGGAATCGCAAAATAGGCGGCGTAGGAGAGAGAGAGAGGAGAGAGAGAGAGAGGAGAGAAGGAGGCGGAGAGAGAGAGAGAGATGAGAGAGAGATTGGAATCCAGAGTATTTGTGAAGTATGAGGGGGGGTGGAAGGGAGATCTGAAGAGGAAGATCGGTCTGGCGAGCTCATACAATGCAGTGGATGAGGATTTAGGGGGCTGGGGTTGGGATGGGGGACGGAGAGGGGTTGGGGGCTCTGGCTGTTCTCTTCTCCTCAGCACCTCTTCTCCATCCCAAAGTCTAGAACGCCCACACAAACCCACACAAACCATTCCTTTATCCCCACCGACTTTCACACAGTCACAGACAGACAGACAGACACACACACACACACAACACACACACACACACACACACACACGCGCGCACGCACGCACGCACGCACGCACATCGCAATGAAATTGTACAGACAGCCGCGTCCTCATTTGGCTTTCTACGTCTGTTTGTTTGTAGGCCTATAACTACTCTGTCTGTCTGTCTGTCTGTCTGTCTGTCTGTCTGTCTCTCTCTCTCTCTCTCTCTCTCTCTCTCTCTCTCACACACACACACACACACACACACACACACACACACACACACCACACACACCGCAATTAATTTGTACTAAGAGCTGCCCTCATTTTGCTTTCTACGTCTGTTTGTTTGTAGGCCTATATTCACACACACACACACACACACACACACACACACACACACACACACACACCGCAATAAAATTGGTAAGAGCTGTGTCCGGATTTTGATTTCTACGGCTGCTTGTTGGTAGTGTATATATATATATATATTTTTTTTTTTTTTTTTTTTTGCTCCCAACCTCTGCGCCACCTCAGAGGCAGTGCACCCACACCGCTCATTCCGACACCCTGTCCACAGCCACAGCCGGTCGGCCCCACCGCAGCCGGCGGAGTGAGCTCTCCCTCCGGAGGGCGCCCCCACGTCCGTCCAACG
>JADBJO010004583.1:181998-184498 GCA_016801955.1 Conus betulinus
ATGTATTGCTGTTTCCAACTGAAAACTAGGTTTTTTTTTGTCTTCTTTTTTGTTTGTTTGTTTGTTTTTGTTTATATCATGCGTAAGTACTTTCGCTTGGAAATAGCTATGATTACTATCTTACATTGAAAGCAAATTTTGTCTGTTCTTTCTGTCTGTATGTATGCAAGTCTGTCCTTTCGCTCCTTAAAACAAATCGATAATTTAACCTCTCATCTTCTCCAGGTTGGCACTGGCAACATATTGAGAGATGGGCCAGATCAACAATAAATATTGCGTGGTTGCGATAGTCGCATTTTCAATGCGACAATATGACGAAGCGAAGCGGGTGTCAGAATTTGAAACGGGTCCATGGGAAATAAATGTTATCAGACCAAAAAAAGGCAGGGGTGGTATGCCTGGATGATGAAAGGGGGGCGCGCGGGGGGGGGGGAGGAGCAATCAGGAGCAAACTGCGGGTTGAGGGAGGGGAACCTGGTGGGCAGAATGCGTAATGCCAACCTTTTTTTTTTTTTTCATCTGAAAACGGTCATGATTACACTTTTGACACTGAAACGTTTTCGCGTCTTGTTGAAGCTAGCACGATCCTACAAAGTTGATTACGCGGGTAAAGCCTAACTCGGAGGGGACGAGAGGAGAGAGAGAGAGAGAGAGAGAGGAGAGCGCGGGGAGAGAGAGAGAGGAGAGAGAGAGAGAGAGAGGAGAGAGAATGGAGAGAAAGACACACACACACACACACACCACACCACACACAGACACAGAGATAGAGAGAGAGAGAGAGAGAGGAGTGGGGAGAGGAGAGGAGATCGGAGAGAGACGAGAGAGAGAGAGAGAGAAATCATTCATTCATTCATTCATTCATTTTTACTCATCTTTTATATGAAAGGATGAAGATTTAGGCCAAAGCCTAGTCTTAACAATCTGTCCTTGTTATGTATTCACCATTTCAACACATATCATTCAAACTGACAATTCAACATATCAACACTGGAATCTAACTCTACAATGATAAACAGTCTATTCATAAACGTAATAATGAGATAGTGGATAGTCAAAAACACAAGGAAATAAGACACACACACACACACACACACACACACACACACACACACACACACACACACGCGCGCGCGCGCGCGCGCGCAGCAAAAAAAAACAAAGCTACAGACAGAGAGGTCGGAGGACGTGGGGGGGGTGGTGGTGGGGGGGGGGGGTGGGGGGTGGGGGGGGTGGAAGGGGGAGGAGAAGAGGGATGGTAAACAGAGTGGGGTGTGGGGGTGAGCGATTTTAATAGGGTAGGTTATATTTTCAGACGGTGTATTCAAAGCATGGTCTACTGACGATTTTGCTAATGGACGCTAATGATTTTAATCCAATAATGAAATTGTTGAGACATAAGATGTTTATATAAATGTGTCTTGAAAACGTTTTTAACGTTTTCGTATTTTGTAGACTAGGGTGGAAGTGAGTTCCAGATATATGACCTAGAGTAAGCGCTAGGCTTGTTTTTGTATTGATCTATGCGTGTGTAGCGGGGGAGGAATTTCTTCGAGCCAGAAGAGCTGTCAATCTTGTTTAAAAAAAATAATATAAAAAAAGCCGTTCATATAACATGGCATACTATTTGTCGAGATTGTAAACATAAATGATGCCTTGTTGAGGAGAGATGAGAGAGAGAGAGAGAGAGAGAGAGAGAGAGAGAGAGAGAGAGAGAGAGAGAGAGAGAGAGAGAGGGAGGGGAGAAGGAAGAGAGAGAGAGAGAGAGAGAAGGGAGGGGGGAGCAGGAAGGGGGAGAGAGAGACAGAGAGAGAGAGAGAGAGGGGGGGGGGAGGGAGAGAGAGGGAGAGAGAGAGGAGAGAGATGAGAGAGAGATAGAGAGAGCGAGAGAGAGAGAGGGAGGGAATAGGGAGCGAGAGAGAGGGAGGCGGAGGAGAGAGAGAGACAGGAGAGAGAGAGAGAGAGAGAGAGTTGGGGGACAAACAGACAGAGTTCCGTCAGGCTTAGAGTGAGTAAGTACGAACTCGTAGAAGAGGAATGCTCGAGAGGCTTTTGATATTGTATGGTCCCTTTTACAGTGTTTGCGTAATGCGGCTGCTAACGGGCACAGACAGCGTCCGTCGACTGGTGTGACAGAGGGGTGAAAGCCATGTGGTTAACACGTATCTTACAGCTGACAGGATCTTGTGTCAGAGGTTCGAATCTTGTCCACGGCTTTTCCTCCCTCCTCTCTATTTCTTTAATTCATTTCTTTCCTTCTTTCTGTCATTTCTTTCACCTTTCTTTCTGTTCTTTTTCTGTCTGTCTTTCTTTATCCGTTTTTCTTTTCATTTCTTTCATTTTTTTTCTTTCTTTTCTTTTCTTTTCTTTTCTGTTGTTCAACCCTCTTTGCACCTGACCTGAAGTGGCGATCTGAGTTCTAGTCTTTCAGTCGAGGTCATATCTCGAAGTTCTGAGTGTGGAGCGCTCTTTAACACATGTAAAAAGAACCCCTGGCAACACG
>JADBJO010004583.1:186998-193619 GCA_016801955.1 Conus betulinus
AATATGGAAGCAAGAGTACCATCACAAACAATAATTGCATATCTGCCGATGTTTTTATTCCCGTCATCCATTTTTTTTTTGTTGTTGTTTTTTTTTGTTCTTCTTGTTCAGATTTAGTCGAAGGTATCTCGCGCTATTCGGATTTCTTCTTCGTTCGATTTGTTTTTTGTTGATTGTATTTCGCATTAATCTAACAGATGCTGCCGTAGCTAAAGTTGGGTTGAATCTGAAAGCCTTTAAGAATCAACATCACGTTGGCGGTATTCAGAGTAAGAAAAAACAAAAGGTGTCTAAGGCTTCACCTCGATGCGCTAAGTTGAATGGAACCCTCAGCTAAGCTGTACGACCACTACTTTCCCATGAAACTGCGACAAATACACAGTAAGCTCAGCCGATCACAGCCAGAGCAACCACCTGCAAGCCATTTTGACTGCTGATCACGCGGGTGGTCGCGTCATCAATCTCTGTGTGTTTTAGACGAAAAACAAAGGGTGTGTCTAAGGCTCACCTCGATGCGCTGAGTTGAATGGAACCCTCAGCTAAGCTGTACGACCACTACTACTTTCCCATGAAACTGCGACAAATACACAGTAAGCTCAGCCGATCACAGCCAGAGCAACCACCTGCAAGCCATTTTGGACCTGAGTTTAGTATTCTAAAGTTGAAGATTACCTAAGAAGAGCTATCGGCACGCACTTGGATCAAACGTAAACACAATGTATAACGCTGGGTAAGAAGAAGAGCGGGGACAGGGTCAGACAGACAATCCTGGTTCCAGATGAACAGGGGCACGCTGCCCGCCCTGATCACAAGAACCATGCTCAAGGAAATAAGGGATCCATCCGCGCACGTTCCATATTTCTCTCCTCTGGACCAAGCCGAAGAAGTAATTGGTCTAAACGATTCATAAACCCATCACCCGGCCCTTGACGCGTTTTGCGTTGGCGGGCTGGAATATAAAAGCGACATGGCTTGACTTCACGCTATCGCCGGATCAAATGCATTGTTGGGAGGAGAGGATGAAAAGGAAACGGGAGGGGGGGGGGGGGGGGTGGGGGGGGGGGGGGGGGGGGGAGGGGGGGGAGGGTGGTGGGGGGGGGGGTGTGGCAGCGACAAAGACACTAGCGCAAGCTACCGAATAGCGCATCGGAAAAGAAGAAAATGTCGGGCGTTTTCCCTAGTCAAATTGCGTCAGATTATTTTTCTTCAAGCTTTCCACAAGAACGCCGACATAATCCTCGTGTATCACGAATAAGCACGGAAATCGGCACCATCGTTAATGACAACAACAATCTCAACAACAACAAAGGAACAACAACAACAAATGAGATTTAAGCCATTATCTGGAACGATTATCTCGCAAACATCTCTCTCTCTCTCCTCTCCCTTCCCCTCTCTTCTCTCTATGTCTGTCTTCTGGCTGTCTGTCTCCGGCTCTCTCTGGTCTCTCTCTTGCTCTCTCTCTGTTTCTCTCCATCTTCTGTCTCGGTCTCTGTCTCTCTCTCTCTCTCTCTCGCTCTCTCTCTCTCTCTCTCTTGTGTCTGTGTGTTGTGTGTGTGTGTGTGTAGAGAAAGAGCCGTGTTTGAAAAGCGATATTCTCATATCCTGAGCATGCTGCTCTTCTTCGGCCTGTGTCCGCTTTCTTTTCTCTTGGTCCTTTCTATCACTAACTCCCTTTTCCCCATCCTCCCCTCCTCTTCTTCCTCGTGCACCTCCTCCTCCTCTTCTACTGCATGTTTTGTATCAAGTGTCAGGTAGACTTTGTCCTCTCTCTCTGCATAAATATGTTCAACATTCTCTCTCTCCCCCCCGTCTCTCTCTCTCTCTCAAAACAAGCTTACAGCCCTTGAAAAACGCCTGTATAAAGGCACGTCTTTGAGGGGCATCATTTTCAGTTTTGTACGAGGAGATCAATACAGAGGAGATCTAGATCAATACTCAGATTTCTGCTCTAGCACAGTTCTTCAGCTCCTCAGAGATGTAGTCAAATTCTCTTTGCCTGTCTTTCCTTTTCTTTATCTGTCTGTCTGTCTGAAGTTTGTCTGTTTTGTCTGCTCCTCTCTGTCTCTTTCTCTCCCTCTCTACTTCTGTCTGTCTGTCTGTCTGTCTGTCTGTCTGTCTGTCTGTCCTCTCTCTCTGTTCCTCTCTCTCTCTCTCTCTCTCTCTCTCTCTCGCTCTCCTCCCGCCCCCCTCTCTCTCTCTCTCTCTCTCCCGCCCCCCCCCCCTCTTTTCTCTCTCTCCTCTCTCGGTATTTTCCATACCGGACTTGCCTCGCAGCATTATTGATTGCTTTGCTTGTGCTATGTTCATGCACCGTGTGCTAAGGAAGCTGTACCGCGTTTATAGCAATAAATCATTTCGTTCGTTCGTTCGTTCTCCCTGAGCATAATATATATATATATATATATATTAATATAGCATAGTATAATATTATATATATATGTAGGTGTATAGGTGTGTGGGTGTGTGTGTGGTGTGGGTGTGTGTGTGTGTGTTTCTCTGTCTATCTCTATTCACCCTCACTCTTTTCTCTCCTCTCTCTCTCTCTCTTTCTCTCTCCCTCTCTCTCTCTCTCTCTCTCTCTCTCTCTCTTCTGTCTCTGTGTCTGTCTGTCTCTCTCTCTCTCTCTCTCTATCTCTCTCTCTCTCTCTGTTTGTGTGTGTGTGTGTGTGTGTGTGTGGGTGTGTGTGTGTGGTGTGTGTGTGTGGGCGTGTGTGTGTGTGCGTGTGTGTGAATGTGTGTGTGTGCGTGCGTATGTGCGTGCGTGCGTGCGTGCGTGGTGTGGCGTGTGTGTGAATGTGTGTGTGTGTGTGGTTGTGTGTGGTGTGTGTGTTGTGTGTGTGTGTGTGTGTGTGAGATATGTGTGTGCGCGTGCGCCGCGCGCGCGCGCGCGCGCCTCTGTCTGTGTCTGTGTGGCTGTTTCCAATCTCCCTCCTCCATTTTTTTTTTTTTTTTTTTTTTTTGCATTATGTAGCGGTGTGTTTTGTTAATTTTTCTAACCCTCATAAACATCTGATATTTAAGGATAGTTACAAGCCCTGGACGACAGAGTGCCAGATGTGTGTATTTTAAGAACGAAAGATGGTGATGTGTACAGCCTGTCTCGGACGGTCTCTATCTGCCTCTCTCTCCGCGTTTGTGTGTGGGTGTGGTATGGTTGTGTGTGGTGTGTGTGTGTGTGTGTGTGTGTGTGTGTGTGTGTGCGCGTGTGTGTATGTGTGTGTGTGTGTGGGTGTGGTGTGTGTGTATTGTGTGGTGTGGGGGTGTGGTGTGGGTGTGTGTGGTGGAATGTCTGGTGCTGTCTGCTCTGTCCCTTCCTCTACCTCCCTCACCTCCTCCCCCTCGCTCCGCTCTCTCTCTCTCCTCTCTCTTCTCTCTCCTCTCTTTATTACAATTGCTCTCCTTTCAATTGGTAAAGCATCCAAACCGCAGCTTGATGGTGCAGCTTCGAATATTCTTGGGCCCGACATAATCATTGGTTTTGTTGTACGCCCAGTTCGTATAGAACAGGGAGTACTTTAGAATGGGAAACGAAGAAAATGCTCTCTCTCTCTCTCGCTGTTGCTCTCTATAGCTCTCTCTCATCTTCTGTGTGCGTGTGGTGTGTGTGGTGTGTGTGTGTGGTGTGGTGTGTGTGTGTGATGTGGGTCTGTGTCCCCGTCGTCCATGGTCAAAATGTGTTCCACTCGCTCCAGACAAACCTATTGGGCCGATCTTTATGAAAATGTGTAGGTATGTTCATTATGGGTCAACAATGATGCCCGAAGATGTTATTGTACCGTTATAACCGTTACTAACGGCACAAACGGCCCATAACGGTTTTTCATCTTCTGTATGGAACATCTCAGAAACATCAGTACTTTGGCGGATCCTCTGAAAAAATTCGTGTAGGCAGTGGTCATTATGGGTCACAGATCATGCCGTCTGGTTATGTAACGTTATAGCCGTGTACTAAGGCTATAAACGGCCCATAATTGGTTTTTTGTCTTTATGGAATATCTTGGAAAGTACTGGCCTTTAGTCTTCTGTGAAAATTGTAGGGTGTGTTCAGTTGTGGGTCACGGATGATGCCGATGTGTTATATTCCTAACCGGTATAGCCGTTACTTACTACACAACAACCAAACGGCTAATTAAGGGATTCATTTTCTCTTGGCCCATATCTTTAGAAAGTACTTGGTCCGATCTTTCTGGAAAATTTGTTAATGGTCTAGTTCATTATGGGTTATGAAGATGTACAAAAATGTTGGTAAGGAGAGGAAGGAAAAAAAAGAGCTATGGTAGGTTCCCAGCCCATTCAAACAGCTACTCCGGTTTGTGGAAGTACTGCTGTCAGTGGCTTTCCATGTCTGATAAACGTCATCGGAAGCAATCCTTCCTGCTAATTGTTGTTTTCACAAGATATACGTGGAGGTTGAAACTGATATGTGCGGGTCATGGCTTTATAGGGACTTTGAATCCCTGATGAAAAGATGCACATTTCTTTTCGGTCTTCACAAGCAGACGGAAGGAGTGTTTTTGTTTTGTCAGTAGCTTCATGATTCACCGTTATTTTACGTCAAGTATTTAAATAAATTACTCGACTTATGTGAGTGAAACCTATTCATGTTTGGGTATCTCACGACTTACGCAAACAGGCGAAGTTGATGTCTTTCTGACAATATGAAGATTGTCCAACAAAGGAATCTTCTAAATCTTCTGATGAAAACCAATTGCTGACCCTTTTTTGGCAAACAGGATCATATCAAACAGGTGTATGTAAACTCTTTATGTCATTCTACTTTTTCGGTAAGTATGAATGAAACAGCACATTAGATCCACTGGCTCTTAAGCAATTCTAATTGTTGTTTGCAAAGTTAGCCACCTCTGTACGTGTACAGGTTCACCACAATTTGTAGATGGTTTGGGCACACGTCTAAAAAAAAAAAACTTAAGAGACTGTTTATCTTTTAAGTTAAGAAAAGCGGATTTTACTTCAGAAGATCCTAAAAGCATACCCGATAAAATGAATTGTGTATTTTATGCCCGGGATTTGGGGTGTGCATGCCTGTGCGTGCATTGCCTGCGTGCTTATGCGAGTGTATCTCGGTGTGTGTGTTGTGTGTGTGTTGTGTGTGTGTGTGTGTGTGTGTGTGGCGTGTGTGTGTCGTTCGCGCGCGCGTGTCTGTGAGATGCGCACAAATGCGTGCATGTGCGTGCGTGTGTGTGCGCGTGCGTTACTCGTGCACGTGTATGATGTCATGAGCGTTCATGCGCTTGACTCTGCCGTAGTCCTAATCTGAATCCGCACTGGCAGGCAGCGAGGAGGGAAGCCAGGCCATAGCTAATCTTTGAGGGGGTCCACTTGGGACTGCTATTAGAAGATATCTTTCTTCTTAATTTGAAGACTGGCTGAGCTAAATTTCTCTCGAGACGTTGGTGAAGTGAAGGCCTTTGGAGGTCACCGACACCACGCCTCTGACCGCCCGTTGTTCTAGTTGATTCCACTTGTTCTTTCACCTTCCCTAGTACTGTACCGCGTTGCCTCACTCCCTTCGCCATTGACAGACTTCGTGAAGGGGGAGAAGACTGGGACGCAGACTAAAGGCACATAAGCAGGCCAGTAGCCAGACATCCGGAGCGATGAAGGGCGGATGGAGAGGCAGAAAGGGGGGTAGGGGAGTAGAAGAGAGAGACAGAGGCGGATAGGAGAGAGAGAGGGTGGGGGGGGAGGGGGGTAGACAGAGACAGATGAGCCCAAGAGACAGAGGACATAGAGAAATAATAGAGAGAGAAGAAGGAGATATGAGAGATGAGAACGAGAGGACAGGGACAACAGACATACAGAGATTAGAGAGCCATGGGGGGATGAGATAGGTACAACACACAAGAGGAGACTCGATAAACAGAAACGCGAGAGACATAGAAAGACATGGAGAAGGAGTCCAGACAGACAGGACAGACCATATGACAGCAAGAAAGAAAAACAAAAAAAAAAAAAACACCAAAAAAACCCCAATGAAAAAGAAAGAGAGAAAGAAAAGTCATAGAGAGGAGCAGAACAGAAAGACAGACAGACAGACAGAGGCATAACAGAGAGATAGACAGAGGCATAACAGAGGAGAGCGAGAGAGAAGAGGAGAGGGGAAGGTATAAGTGCTTATAGACCAGCGAACGCACAAAAGCGAGATCAGGTTGTCATCACGCTGAAGTAACTCACAAGTCAAGAGAGGAGAGAGAGGAGGAGAGCGGAGAGAGAGAGCGAGGAGATGAGGCGATGGGAGAGCGAGAGAGAGTAGAGAGAGAGAGCGGAGAGACTGAATACAGGCACAGAGACCAACGGACAGGGACGACAGACGGACAGAGACAGAAGGCACAGGGATAGATGAAAGCAACCAAGGGATGGGATAAAGAATGGGCGTTATAGTCGTTATCTATCATGCCGCACGTGACCTCCGTGACTGCCCCAAACCGACGTTATGGACGAGAATAATCAGGAAATCGAAAGTTCAACCAAGCCAGTCCAGCATCAACTGTTGTGTCCAAATCACAGAATTCAAACAGCTTCAGTGGAGTCGTGGGAAGCGTGTGAATAGGTATGAATACATTAAACTACCCTCTCCTTTCAGCCTTTAAATTCCTC
>JADBJO010004584.1:0-7500 GCA_016801955.1 Conus betulinus
CGACGACCGTGGCCGAGTGGTTCAGCCGCTGGTTTTCGTTTTGGTGTTCCGAGAGGTTCACCATCTTCAGACCAGTTTCTTGGTTTGGTCCTGGGTGCAAATTTCGGGTAATGGCCGTGATCGGTGATGATACGTTTTTACCCCACATTTTGTCATCATCCCCGTCGTCATCATCATCCTCATCGTTATCAGTGTCTTCTTCTTCCTTCCTTTTTTTTTCGCGCGCGCACATACACACAATCACTTACACACACAATCACAGACAGAGAGTCAGTCAGAGCGTCAGTCAGACAGACAGACAGACAGACAGACAGACAGACAGACACACACACACACACACACACACACCACACACACACACACACACACACACACACTCTCTCTCTCTCTCTCTCTCTCTCAGTTTATACATACATACATACATACATACATACATACATACATACATACATACATACATACATACAGACAGACAGACAGACAGACAGACAGACAAAGACATACAACATACATACATGCATACGTGCATACATGCATACGTGCATACATGCATACGTGCATACATACATACATGCATACATACATACATACATACGTACGTACGAACGTACATATATACGTACATACATACGTACATACCTACGAACCTACGCGCGTACATGCGTGAATACGTATTATATACACACGTATATACTTATATACATACATACTCATATGTCTTATTTCAAGATTTAGTCAGGATTCCTTGACAAATATTACTGCAGCATAATGAATGTATTCATAAGAAAGAAGAGCAGAAAGGTAAATAATAATCATACATACATACATATCAATTACTTTAATGCATCAACTTGTCAAATCAACAACAATGCACAGTAGTCCAGATTGCAGGCGCATCAATAAACGTTATCTTCACATTCTCATTCTCTCTCTCTCTCTCTCTCTCTCTCTCTCTCTCTCTCTCTCTCTCTCTCTCTCTCTCTCTCTCTCCCCTCCCACCCCCACCCCCTCTTTCTTCTCTGCCCCCACGTCCTTTCTCTCTCCGGCTGGCTCCAGTTCTTTGTCTGTCAGTGCTTTAGTCAGCTGATACTATTTAAAGCACAGTTTTTAAAGTCAACATCTGTCAGTTTCAATGCTGGTTCATGAGGTGATTCCCGCCTTGACCAAATACGCCTAGACCCAATCATGACAGACATGCTCAAGTATTTTGCGAGTTGTTTACATTTTGTTATGGGCAGTCCTAACATTGAAAGTCCTGAAACCACTCTTTTATTAACTCTGCCTAGTGAAACCTATTACAAGAACAACCACTTTCGTGCTAAATCCGGCATCACCAAGAGCATAGCAAAGAGGCATGTACTTTTGAAATTTGCCCTCATAGCATGTTTGTATGAATGCGTCAAATGGGTTTGAAACCTCGATGACGAATGCCACCGAGTTTCGATGGTCGAAACATACATACATACATACATACATACATACATACATACATACATACATACATACATACATACGTGCATGCCATACATACGTGCATGCATACATACGTGCATGCATACATACGTACATACATGCATATGCATGCATACATACATACATACATACATACATACATACATACATACATATATACATATATACATACATACATGTACGTACGTACGTACGTATATTTATATGTATGTATGTATGCATGCATGCATACATACATATAATATACGTACGTACGTACGTACGTACGTACATACATACATACATACATACGTACGCACGTACGTACATACATACATACGTACGTACGTACGTACGTACACACATACACACACATACATACATACATACATACATACATACATACATACATACATACATGCATACATACATACATACATGCCTACCTACCTACCTACCTACCTACCTACCTACCTACCTACCTACCTACCTACCTACTACCTACACACACACACACACACACCACACACACACACACACACACACACACATACATACAGACAGACAGACAGACAGACAGACAGACAGACAGACAGACAGACAAACATAATCAGAGGTCCATCGCAGGCTATCACTACAGCTAGGATGACGTCAGTGAATCTGCAGGTGAGCACGCAATCCAGAACAGGATGCGACCGCACTGTGGGCTTTCTACAGCCGAGATTGGGTCCGTTCTCTTTTCACTTTGGGCTTTCTACAGCCAAGGTTGGGTCAGTTTCTTTTCACTGTGGGCTTTCTACAGCAGAAACTGGGTCAGTTCTCTTTTCACTTTGGGCTTTCTACAGCCGAGGTTGGGTCAGTTCTCTTTCACTGTTGGCTTTCTAGAGCAGAGATTGGGTCAGTTCTCTTTTCACTGTGGGCTTTCTACAGCAGAGACAGGGTCAGTTCTCTTTTCACTGTGGGCTTTCTACAGCAGAGATTGGGTCCGTTCTCTTTTCACTGTGGGCTTTCTACAGCAGAGATAGGGTCAGTTCTCTTTTCATTGTGGGATTTCTACAGCAGAGAGAGTGGGTCAGTTCTCTTTCACTGTAGGCTTTCTACAGCAGAGATTGGGTCAGTTCTCTTTTCACTGTAGGCTTTCTACAGCAGAGTTTGGTCAGTTCTCTTTTCACTGTGGGCTTTCTACAGCAGAGATAGGGTCAGTTCTCTCTTCACTGTGGGCTTTCTACAGCAGAGACAGGGTCAGTTCTCTTTTCACTGTGGGCTTTCTAGAGCAGAGATTGGGTCAGTTCTCTTTTCACTGTAGGTTTCCTACAGCAGAGATAGGGTCAGTTCTCTTTTATTGTGGGCTTTCTAAAGCAGAGACTGGGTCAGTTTTTCTCTTCACTGTGGACTTTCTAGTGCAGAGATTGGGTCAGTTCTCTCTTCACTGTGGGCTTTCTAGAGCAGAGATTGGGTCAGTTCTCTTTCCCATTTGGGCTTGACGCTCCTGGTCCAGACCCAGTAGAATCTTTTTCCTCAGAGTTGGTTGTCATTGGCGTCATCATAGCTGTAGTGGTAGCCTGCGATGGACCTCTGATTATGTTTGTCTGTTGTCTGTCTGTCTGTTCTGTTGTGTTTGTCTGTCTGTCTGTCTGTTGTCTGCCTGCCTGCCTGTCTGTCTGTCTGTCTGTCTGTCTGTCTGTTGATTCAAAGCCCAACTTGCGTCGAAGTACATGAGATAAGTGATCGCTCGATCTTCATTTTTCGTCATCCTGAGTGTTGTTTGTCTTGCCTGAAAAAGACTTCAGAGGTCGAAACGCGTCGGGTTTTTTTTTTATCTTGAGATTCGTTTGTTCCTGTTTGGAGGAACAGAACTTACATTCTTTCAAAGCTTTATTCAGCGACCTGAACTCACTTGTGGACAGCAAGTCGCCAGCCTTGCAGTCATCCCCATATGAGCAATATAACGATACAGGCTTCCTGGGACACTTTCAGGCAATAGCTGAAGTACTGGAGAGGCCGACCAGTCTTTCTTTCGCTAGAGAATAAGACAGAGAATACGACAAGCTTTTGGAAATCGATGTCTCGTTCATACGGACAAATCCCCGGAGCTGAGCACTCACGAGGAGGGGCCTCAATACCAGTCGAGTTAGCTTCGTGAACAGTTCCTTGCTGGAGATCGCGTCCATCCAGGAGATGGCCCATGATCTTGCACAGGCTGGGGGAAAGGAGGTCAAACTGGTCGATTGTCGTTGAGAGGTCCTCGGACCCTTCTCTGTCCCTGTTTGATGGAACGAGCTCAGGTCAGCATCGTCTGAGGGACACTGCCACATAGTATTCCATGGGCTTGGTGATCAGTTTTGTAAGAGAATTAGAGCAAAATTGACAAAATATCAAAGTTGTCAAGTTGCTTCCCTTGACTGTTTTGTATCTAAAGGCTTCAACCTGAGAATCTTACAAGTCCTTGCTATCTTCTTTTTTTGTGTCATCTGTCCGAAATTCCACGACAGATTCGATCTCCGTCACACTGTATGAGGGGCTGTATAGGTCTGGAACCTTCTCTGCTACCATACTGATTTTTCTCTGATTCTCGTACAGTTTAAACTGATGTCGTTTAGAGCACTTAACCCACCCCCCCCACTCCCCCACCCCCACCCTTTGTGATAGGTACCGCTCGTAAACATTTCGACAGTTTGTGAATGTCCCAGCTTTGGCTTACCAGTGCTGCGCTTCGGCAGCTGCTGATTTGATAACTCTGACTCCGCCATGAATTGATCATCTGTTCTGTGTGAACTCTGATTCCGCCATGAATTGATCATCTGTTCTGTGTGAACTCTGACTCTGCCATGAATTGATCATCTGTTCTGTGTGAACTCTGACTCCGCCATGAATTGATCATCTGTTCTGTGTGAACTCTGACTCCGCCATGAATTGATCATCTGTTCTGTGTGAACTCTGACTCCGCCATGAATTGATCATCTGTTCTGTGTGAACTCTGATTCCGCCATGAATTGATCATCTGTTCTGTGTGAACTCCGCCTCCATCATGAATTGATCATCTGTTCTGTGTGAACTCCGCCTCCATCATGAATTGATCATCTGTTCTGTGTGAACTCTGACTCCGCCATGAATTGATCATATGTTCTGTGTGAACTCTGTGTGAACTCCGCCATGAATTGATCATCTGTTCTGTGTGAACTCCGCCTCCACCATGAATTGATCATCTGTTCTGTGTGAACTCTGACTCCACCATGAATTGATCATCTGTTCTGTGTGAACTCCGCCTCCACCATGAATTGATCATCTCTGTTCTGTGTGAACTCTGACTCCACCATGAATTGATCACCAGTGACTGCCAGAACCCAGTATCTCTCTTCTATATATGTATATGAGATACTGGGTTATGGCAGTCAACCCTCGTTTTTCTGTTCTGTCTGCTTCGGTGCCTTTGCCTCCTTTTCACTGTCAACATCCTTCCGCGATTCCATCTGGATCTTAGGGGCAGGAGGTCGTTGTCCTCATCACGAGTTTCTGTTGCCTCCGGGTCCGGTTCAGCGAGGTGGGGTGGGGTGGGGATTGGGGTTGGGGGTTGGGGGGGTGGGGGGTGGGGGGTGGGGAGGGTGGCACCCCATCCATGTTCTATCACTACCTTTTGCAGACTGCTCTGAAATCAGGTCTTAGCGCCATCTCTTTAGCTGTCGTCAAGTATAAGCGATGCTCACTCGCGGGGCTTTATGTTGCATACCGTAGAATGAACCACTGGCTTCAAAACATAGCGCTGCAAAACATACGCCTGTAGAGCAGTATTGGATAATGGTAATGGTGATGTTGCGCATAGCTCAGCCAATCACAAAGGGTCATTCATATCAGGGCTGTCACCACGTTGAAGACAGCTCACAAGTCATATCAATAACACCCACACACACACCCCCACACACACACACACACACACAAAATCATTCACACCTAAAAACACACCAGAATTTTTTTTTTTAATCTTTCTTCCAAAGTGAATATCCCTCAGAAACCCAAAGATCACATGAGCTGGGACATCTCTGGGCAAGGTTTTCATGGAGTCTGCTGCAGAACGTTTATGTCTCACATTATGTCAGTCCCAACACACTCAATGTGATATGCGTGATGTTTACATAAGCCCTTTACAGCAAACTCCGTGAAGACATTATATAGGAATATTTGACCCGAAGTGAATCTAGTTCTCAATAAATGTTGTTTATTTGTTCTCGGAATCTTTAGAAAACAAACACGGTCCTAAGTCATGATTGTTGTCTTAGGATCGAGCTTTTTTATTATTTTTTTTTTAAACGCGTGGTAGCCACCCCGTTGCTGTATACAGTCAGTTGGGCTTGAAAAACAGGGGTAAAAAATCTTCACGAAGAGTTATACCCCCCTCTTGGTAATGAGAAAATGTACTCATCTTTCCAGGTTAGGCTCAGTTCCACAGTTATACAGGAGCACAGAAACTTACATTTCTAACACACACACACACACACACACACACACGCGCGCGCGCGCGCACACGCACGCTCGCACGCAGACACACACACATACACACACACACACGCGCACATACGCACGCACGCATACACACACACACACACACACACACACACACACACACACACACACACACACACAAGCGCGCGCGCACGTGCGCGCGGGTTCCGATCCTTTTCATAAAATGACCCTGTGGCCAGCGTAACCATAATTGTTTGCTCTGTTCTCCGCCACGGCACGTGTTTACACCACCACCACTACTTCAATTCTCCACTGCATCAATTCTCCACTACATCAATTCTCCACTACAGCGGCAAAGCGTTTCCGGCCGTGAACAGGCAATATTACGGCACATAATCACACACACGCTCACTTTCTGAGAGTGAAAGTATGTGTGGGGTGGGTGGGTGGGTGTAGGGTGTGTGTTGTGTGTGTGTGTGTGTGTGTATGTGTGTGTGTGTTGTGTGTGGTATGTTGGTGTGTTTGTGTGTGTGGTGTGTGTGTTGTGTTTGGGGGAGTAGGGTAGGGAGGGTATGTGGGTGTGTGTTGTGTGTGTTGTGTGTGTGTGTGTGTGTGTGTGTGTGTGTGTGTGGGTGTGTGTGTGTGCTGCGTGCGTGCGTGTGTGTGTGTGTGTTGTGTGTGTGTGTGTGTGTGATCTTTTTTGTCATAGAAGACATTTATAACCATCTACCTATCATCGCACCACACACACACACAACACACACCACACACACACACAACACACACACACACACAACACACACACACACACACCACACACAAGACACACAGGACACACAGAGGTACGGAGACAGGAGAGGAGGGGCGGCAGGAGGAAGGTGGATGGAGAGGAGGGGACGGGGACGAGGTGGAGAGAGAGAGGGGTTGAGGAGGAGAGGGACTCCAGACGGGGGGGAGGGGTGAGGTTGGGGGAGGAGGGGGTATAGAGACGGTGGAAGGGAGAGTGGAAGAGAGAGAGAGAGGAGAGAGATGAGAGAGAGGAGAGAGATGGAGGGAAGAATAATCCGGTGGAGAGGTGGGGAGAGATGTGCGTGAGAGGGGAGTGCGGTGTGTGTGTGTGCAGAGGGAAGGAATTGTGGTGTGTGTGTGTGGTTGTGGGTGTGTGTGTGTGTGTGTGTTGTGTGTGTGTGTGTGTGTGTGTGGTGTGCGCGCGCGCGCGCGCGCTCACACACACATCAATACCACACATACAAACACTATACATACATAAACTCAAACTGAACGAAGAATCAGTCTCCTCTTCTATCCCTTTCTTCTGTTTTATTTTATTGTTGTTTTTTAAAAAAATATTTTCTCTTTGTTTTTATTTTTTACCATTTCTTTCTTTGCCTACCACGACCTCATAAAACTACACATATTCGCACTGCCCACCCCCCTCCAGCGCGGGGGGGGGGCCTCCCCAAACTCCAACCTCACAGCTTACCATTCTCATTTCCACACTCCCTCCCTCTCTCCTCGTCTTCCACAACTCTCTCTCGATCGTCTCCATTTTACGAAAGAAAAGCTCCTTGTCTTTGCTCTAGAAAAGAA
>JADBJO010004584.1:30000-32500 GCA_016801955.1 Conus betulinus
GTCAGTCACCATTAGTGCATGCTGCATTTTACTCCATGTGTCATTCAGTCACCATTAGTGCATGCTGCATTTTACTCCATGTGTCAGTCAGTCACCATTAGTGCATGCTGCATTTTACTCCATGTGTCAGTCAGTCACCATTAGTGCATGCTGCATTTTACTCCATGTGTCAGTCAGTCACCATTAGTGCATGCTGCATTTTACTCCATGTGTGTCATTCGGTCACCATTAGTGCATGCTGCATTTTTACTCCATGTGTCATTCGGTCACCATTAGTGCATGCTGCATTTTACTCCATGTGTCATTCAGTCACCATTAGTGCATGCTGCATTTTACTCCATGTGTCATTCAGTCACCATTAGTGCATGCTGCATTTTACTCCATGTGTCTGGCGGTCACCACTGTTATTCATTACATTTTAGAACACGTGTCCTTCAGTCACGTACATTGTACATTACATTTTACGACGTGTCGTTTAGTAAGTCACTGCTATTCTATATTACGTTTTACTACATGTGTCAGTCACTGCTATTCTATATTACGTTTTACTACATGTGTGTGTCAGTCACTGCTATTCTATATTACGTTTTACTACATGTGTGTGTCAGTCACTACTATGCTATGTTGCATTTTACTACATGCCTCTGTTAGTCACTACTATTCTATGTTACATTTTACTACATGCCTCTGATAGTCACTACTATTTTATATTACATTTTACTACATGTGTCTGTCAGTCACTACTATTCTATATTCATATTTTAATACATGTGCCGGTTAGTCACTATTATTCTATATTACATTTTACTACATGTGTGTGTGTCAGTCACTGCTATTCTCTATATTACGTTTTACTACATGTATGTGTCAGTCACTACTATTCTATATTACGTTTTACTACATGTATGTGTCAGTCACTACTATTCTATATTACATTTTGCTACATGCCTCTGTTAGTCACTACTATTCTATGTTACATTTTACTACATGCCTCTGTTAGTCACTGCTATTCTATATTACAATTTACTATATGCTCTTTTAGTCACTACTATTCTATATCACATTTTACTACATGTGTGTGTCAGTCACTGCTATTCTATATTACATTTTACTACATGTGTGTGTCAGTCACTACTATGCTATGTTTGCATTTACTACATGCCTCTGTTAGTCACTACTGTTCTATGTTACTTTTTACAACATGCCTCTGTTAGTCACTACTGTTCTATGTTACATTTTACAACATGCCTCTGTTAGTCACTACTGTTCTATGTTACATTTTACTATATGCCTCTGTTAGTCACTACTGTTCTATGTTACATTTTACTACATGTGTTTGTCAGTCACCATTGTTCTATATTGCATTTTACTACATGTGTCTGTCAGTCACCTTTGATATACGTTATATTTGTTACATGTGTCACTCGGTCACCAACGGTGTACATAATTTACTCTACATGTTGCTCAGCCGACAATATCGTATACTACGATAGACGTTTACGTATCACAGGTTTCTTTGCTTTGCTTTGCTGCTTTCTTTCCCCCGCCATCAAAGCGGCATAACTCCCAGCTTGTTCACTGTAGCTGGCACCACAAGATCCTGAACTACTGCTCAGTTATAATACTCGGTGGTGTTCGGTAAGGCCAGGTTCGATCCAGTAAAGGCAGGACACCAGCGGTTAGACCGCCAAGTGACGGCCTTAACTGTGTTATCGCGAATCTAACGAGTGTAAGGGTCTCTGCAAGGCACTCTGCTAACTTCTGTCTCATCTATACGGAATTAGGATTTCCTGTATGGACGGTGAGTGCGCATTTGATGTTGACCCACAAAACCCACCTAGTTTCAAAGCGAGGTGACGGCAGGCGGAATTTGAAAACGAACCTAAAGGGAAAAAAATCAGTGTACCACCGAACGAAAGAGACAAAATACAAGACAAAAGACGACGCGTTTCGACCTCTTTGGTCTTCTTCCGGCACGACAAACCACATTGAAGACAACGAAAAAAACGAAGAATGAACAATCACTTATTTCCTCAATGTGTGTGTGTGTGGTGGGTGTGGTGTGTGTGCGCGCGCGCGCGCGCAAGGTGCTATGCATGCACAAGGAACATCAGTTTATAGTCTCATTTGAAGGACTTCTTGGGTATCCCTAAGCCCAGACTTGTCCATGTTCGATGATGGTCAAGGGGAATGAAACTTAGGGAGAGGTGGTAGAGGTGGGGGAGGGGGGCAGCAAGAGGGGGAGGGGGGGTATCGCCGAGGTCATTGCGTAAGACTGCGCACTTCGCCCAACACATAGGGCTTGTGATCTAAGATGGCAAAACGCAGAAGTTCAGAAGTCAGAAGAAACAAAAGGCACAGTCACCTTGCCTGTTCAGAGACAGCCAGTTTCAGTGTTACGACATTGCCGGAAAGAAAGAGAGAAAGAGAAATGCAGTTAAAGATCAGGGAAAGTAGGACACACAGGAAGGAAAAGCAGAGACGTGCTTGAAGGTTACGA
>JADBJO010004584.1:52500-55000 GCA_016801955.1 Conus betulinus
TGTTCAAACACACACACACATCATCGTTGAGCAAGATACTGTTTGGTCGGTCAGTGGGAGATTGCATCTCTTAGGAGATCCAAGTAAAGGCTGTTCTGCACAGTTCGTTTCTGCTGACAGTGCTGGGGGTTATTAAACAGCAGAGCTGATCACTCGGACTGTTGGACATCTTTTGATCTCCCTTGCATCCTTGAATGGATCCTCAAGCATAGCTTTAAAGATTTTCCTCTACATTTTATACTGTTTACATAATGATTTTAGTTTTTCAGCGACTTATTTCGTTACCACACTTTCTTTTTGCTTCACTTTTCTGTCCTTCGATGGTTGCTCTGAGGTGTTGCTGAATTAATTTTTTTAATCCTTAGTAGTGAGAACACCACAGGATTACGGACTTTAGTGCATCTCCATTTGATGCCAAAGGAATACGTATACACAAAGAATCATGTTAGTCTGACGAGTCCGAGTTAGTGGACGAAAGGTTTAATATCAGGCAGTATGAATAGAGATGTTAGTACGAAGGGGACGAAAAGCTTAATATCAAGCAGTATGAATAGAGATGTTAGTACGAAGGTGATAATAACGGTTCCAAAATATCAGGGTTTAACTTCCATGGTATATTTTTTTCATGTTATGTTTTCTTTTGATTCCGCTCACCCCGTCCACCTTTTTTTTTGTTTGTTGTCATAAGTCTGTTGGAGTCGTTGTCAGGTCATGAATATAGTAATCGAAGAATTATTACTCTGTATTTGTTCCCCCCCACAAATATATATAAACAAAATTCCGCACTCGCCGTCGGTTCGTACAGACCAAATTTTCGTTTCTTTGAGGTATTCTCATTGTCGGCATAAACCTTTTCAATTAAGAAAGTAATTCACTTTCAAAAAACAAGGCAGACGCAAACTACTGACACGGGTGGGGTGGAGTTGTAGTGGTATAATCCAGTGGCCTCCGAAGGTACCAGTAATCTGAAGTCAGTCTGGAAGTAATGTGATTGACGATTCTGAAAACGAACAGCAAAAGGCAAGGCAAGAGCGCTGACAGCCCCGAGTGGTGGGATGAGATTTTATTTTTTCTCTGACAATTTGAGTTTCAAAGTGAGGTGACTGCAGGCGGAAATGGCACTAAACTTGTAAGGAAAATAACTATTCCGCCCAACAAAACCAAACGAACACACTTGTCTGACATTTTGTGTGTGTCTCTTTCGTTTGGTGGTACGTTGTTTTTTCTTTTTAGTCCCAAACCCCCTAACAAACAGTTTTTAGTCTTCAAATTTGTCAGTTGTTTCTTTCGTTTGGCAGAATTGTAATTTTTTCTTTTCAATTCCTCAGCAATTTTAGTCAGTCTTTTGGCAGACGTTCAGAGACGTAGTCTGTGTGTGTGTGTGTGTGTGTGTGTGTGGGGTAACAGACATTATTTCCGATATTTGTCTCGGAACATTGTGTAACAGAAGTTGTCCTTGTTCGTCCGTCGAATTGACGAAGACCATTTCAGTCATCTAGAGGTGGAGATGTGTGTGTGTGTGTGTGTGTGTGTGTGTGTGTGTGTGTGTGTGTGTGAGAGAGAGAGAGAGAGAGAGAGAGAGAGAGAGAGAGAGAGATGTGGATACGCAGGTGGCTGATCAAGCCAATGCGTGCACAGAATGTGCGGTGACAGCTTAGACAGGCAATGTGGGAGACCTATGTAACAGGAGAACAAATGGTGGATCCGTTGCAGGCTACTGCGGTCAGCTGCGCCAGAGCCCTCGTGTCCTGCTGGTGGCCACGCACGCCGACAAGGTCGGGTGCTCCCGCAACAGCCGGGGGGAGTACGTCAGCCCGGAGGCTTCCAGCGTTCACCAGAAGGTGCAGCACATGTTCCGGCATGACGTCAGGCTGCTGGACCGACTCTTCGTGGTCGACAGCCAGCTGTCCGCCTCGGCCGACCTCAAGGCCCTCAAGATGGCGCTGGCCCGGGAGAAAACAGGACGTCGTGCAGGTGAGCAGGCTTCGCTTTGAGAATGTTGAGGGTGATGGGGACGACGGCCATGATGATAGTAATTGTGATGCTAAAGGCGGTGACAATGGTGGTGATGATATTACTGTTAGCCTTGTTAGTTGTTTATTTTTTTTGTTTTTGCGAAAACGAAAGTATATGCTTTGGCGATGATATTTATAGCCTTTTCAATGGAAATCAAACATATCTTTTTTCAGACTTAATTTTTTTTCTGTTTTGTCATTCAAGGGCCATTAAGGATAGTCAGAGTCCCAAAAGCGCAGCTGAACATTTGTAATCACAAAGATAACCCGTGCGGAAGTACAATTCTTCTTTTTGTCCATATTTTTTGATCTGCCAGTGAGAAGAAATCGAAAGATACTTGAAAGCTGTATGTGGTACAGATGTGATATGCGGAAAGGTGCACTTGTATCTACAGAAATCAGGGTGCAGTCAGTTTAAGAACTATAATTACTGACCATGGATATATATTGTCTTGATCAGTGAGGCTCCAGTTGTCCTAGTAGTA
>JADBJO010004584.1:57500-62500 GCA_016801955.1 Conus betulinus
TGTGTGTGTGTATATACTACATACATTATTTCTGTGTGTTTTGTGCATATGCACACACACACACACACACACACACACACACACACACACACACACACACACACATATATATATATATATATATATATATATATATATATAGAGAGAGAGAGAGAGAGAGAGAGAGAGAGAGAGAGGTGTATAAATATTATATGTTCTGAAATAATATCTGTAACATAAAACTGTCCAGTTTTCGTCTCCATGAGGCTTCCTCAGTGTCGCCAAGAGGGAGGGGAGCACAACAACACAGAATAAAAAAAAGAACAATACAGCAATCAGTTATAAAAAACTTTCATTTATATAAAAAAAAAAAAAAAACAACGAGGTTGAAGCGAACTACTGACGCTTCAAGTGCGGATGGGGGGAGGGGGGGGGGCGGAGAGAAGGAGTACAATCCAATGGCCTCAGAAGGTACCAGAAACGTAAAAGCAGCAAAAAAAACAAACAAAAAAAAACCCCCCAGGTCAACTGATTTAATATGAAAAATGTCATAGTTTTGATATGATTTGTCTTCTAATTGAATTCAGGTAAAGTGAATTAACCTGAAAAATGTCATAGCTTTGAATGATTTTTGTCTTTTAAGTGAATTCTTGTCAGATTGTGACGAACTAAACGCACACTGTTTTTTTTTTTTTTTTTTTTTTTTCTCTCTCCAGATTCTCTTTGTGGAGAACGAGAGCAGCGAGTCGGATCTGGTGGTGTTGAGCCCCCGATGGCTGTGCGCCGATGTCCTTGGCTCCCTCCTTTCCCCCCAGAATCTTTGGCGACCAAGGAAGGGCGGTGGAGGAGGAGAAGGAGGAGGAGAAGGAGGAGGCGGGGAAGGAGAAGAGGGAGGGTTCTGTCTGGCCGATCTCCAGCGACTGTTTCCGGAGGTGGACGCTGTCAACCTTGTGCAGGTTAGGTGTTTTGTTGTCGGTTTACTGGTTGGTTGGATTACCAGTTGCGATTGCTTAGTAGTTTTTCTTTTTTATCAGGTTCATATGTGTGTGTGTGTGTGTGTGTGTGTGTGTGTGTGTGTGTGTGCGTGCGTGCGTGCGTGTGTGCGTGCGTGTGTGTGAGAGATATTTTTCTTTGCGTTTTATTCATTAATGTTTGTATCTATCGTGTTTTGTTTATCAAGCGTTTTATCTCCATGTATGTCTACGAGGGATATCTGATTTTCAGTTTTTATTTGATTGAGCATGAAATTCTATAATTGTCAGTAGATATTTAAGACTGTAAAGAGACGTGTGTAACTAAGCTGAGATTCCAAGACAAGACAAAAAAGAACACACACTCACACGCACGCAGACACACACACACACACACACACACACACACACCACACACACACACACACACACACACACACACACACACACACACACACACACACACACGCACACACACACGTGCGCGCGCGCGCGTGCGTGCGGTACGCAGCTCCACATATTATTTTTTCTTATTTTGCGCGCAGGATTGCAAGGGAAGCAAAAAACGAAACAAGCAGAATGAAGTCGTAGATCTCGCTGTGATTGCAGGTGTTCCAAGCTCTGGAGGTCTGCACACAATGCGAGGATAACGGCGCAGCGGAGGTCGAGTTCCCCTGTCTCAATTTCATGGACGCGCCTGAAGACGTGTGGCAGAAGGACGATGGAGCGTACCAAGATGCTGTCTATGGGGGTGTCAGACTGCATACGAGTTTCCAGTCTGGCGCGCAGCTCAAGTATTTGTTTCCAAGGATACAGGTAGTGTGTTTCTCCGGTCTCTGTTTCGCGCCATTGTTTGAAATTTATTTCTGTGTTTTGTCGTTGAAGGGTGAGAATCTAGAGTTGAACCTTGCAGTGCGCTCTTTTCAGTGTCATTCCTTGAATTTAGCGGATAGCTGGCGAGAATAATATCATCTTTGACTGTACAAAAGAACATTTTTGATAATTACGGACAAAAGGATGTCGGTATGTTTCACGATTCATCCTCTGACCCATGGACTAGAGGCATCTTCTAACTTATGGCCTGCGGTGACAGCCGTGATATGATCCTTAATGACCGGCTAATCTATGAGCAACAGAATCTCTCTCTCTGTCTCTGTCTGTCTGTCTGTCTGTCTCTGTCTCTGTCTCTCTCTCTCTCCCGATCCATGGACTAAGTATAACCCATTGTATAGGCTTTTCATATCATCAGACTTTCTTGCTCCGCTTGTGACTGAACATTCATATCCATTTCTTAACACACCGATGACCGACGACACGGCTGTTAGTCAGTCCCACAGCACAGGGTCTTTTTTTTTCTTTGTCAGAAAATCTGTTTGTATGAGCTTACGGGAGGTTAAGGAATAGGCTACATCCACATTTACCCTCCGCCATAGAAGGTAAATCTCTTGACGGAAAGAGGTTTGAATGAATAATTTAGAATGCTGGTTTCCGATGATGAAGTATCTTCTGTAACGATTTATGTTTTCATTTCTTGATAAAATATTGTTATTTCTGTGCTACGGATATTTTTTTCTCAACAAGATGTATACTTTTACAGGCATCTCGGTCATGCGATTCATTTTGATAGAAGAAATAACTGTATATGTGTTTTATTTGTTGTATTTTATTTGGATTAAGTGGACCGTTGGTAAATAATTTCATGGCAGTGCAACAGTGAATAGTGCTTTAATACTCGCAGTGAACGGGAGACAGATGCCATAGGATGTCTTCGATGATGTGTGGCCTATTATTGGTACTATTAGTATTTTTTCCTTGATGAACAGGTTGAAATTTTCATCTCCAGCCTCCGAGATGACATACACTGTGCTGAAAAAAAAAAAAAAAAAAAAAAAAAACAAAAAAAAATTCAGAGTTCATCATCTTCGTATATCCCAGTTGCACATTGCACGTTGTGTTGATTACTGTTTTGATGGTACATGGTAGATGACAGTGATATACATCATCATATTAAACAGTTGAGAGACGGGCTGAAATTTTATGTAGAACAGGCGTCTAATAATCATGTTGATAAACTTAAAAGAAGTGTACTATTCCGCCGAACGAAAGAGACAAACAAATCACAAGCCAAAACACGACGCGTTCCGACCTCTGTGGTCTTTTTCAGGCAAGACGAACAGCATTTATAACAATGAAAAAACGAAGATCGATCTCATCGAGTTGAGCGCAAAATGGATGTGGATTTCGTGCCCTATCCATTGTGCGCCCAATTTGAGGGGATTAGTAAATTGTTCGTTCTTCGGTGCTACAGGAATTTCTTAAGCTGATCACACTGGCAGACATAAATGATTCGGGATTACTCAGTCTTGTTATAGTGACAGGCGGTACAGGTGTATCAGAGATGGATCATAATGGCAGACATGAACGATCCAGGATTGGCAAGTCATGTTATTGTGACTGGTGTTTCAGGAATTTCTGAGACTTATCATGCTGATCGACATGCATAATCCGGTATTAGAAGATCTTGTTATAGTGACAGGTGTAACTGAGGCGGATCATAATGGCAGACATAGATAGTTCGGGATTAGACCATCCTGCTACAGTGACAGGTGTTACAAGTGTGTAAGATTTGGATCATGATGGCAGACATAAATGATTTGGGATCAGTTCATCGTGTTGTAGTGACAGGTGTTCCAGGTGTTTCTGAATCATAATAGGAGACACAAACGACCCGGGGTTAATGGACCTTGTCATTGTGACCGGGTGTTGTAGGTATTCCTGAGGCGGAACATGCCGAGAGACACAAGGGACTCCGGATTAAAGAACCTTGTCATTGTAAACGGCGATGCTGGTATTCCTTAGGCGGAACTTGCCGGGAAACACCGAGGACTCCGGATTAATGGACCATGTCATTGCCATTGGCGATGTAGGTGTTTCTGAGGCGGACCATAGTGGGGGAGACACACCGAGGAGCCGGGGTTAATGGACCGTGTCATTGCGACTGGCGTTGCAGGTTTTCTGAGGCGGATCATGCCGGGATTACCGACCTTGTCATTCTGACTGATGGTTTACAGGTGTTCCTGAGGCGGAACATGGTGGGGGAGACACAAAGGACCCCGGTTCAAAGGACCGTGTCATTGTGACCGGTGTTGCAGGTGTGTTCAAGTCGGATGATGCTGGGAGACACCAAAGGACCGGTTGATAAATCTTGTCATTGTGACCGGTGTTGCAGGTGTTCCTGAGGCGGAACATGGTGGGGGAGAGCGAGGACCAGGAGGTGGAGTTGCTGCAGTGGCATCACGGGTCCCGCTACTGCTGGGGTCAGCTGCAGGGGCTGCTGGACATGGACCGCCACCAGCAGTTCCTGGAGATCAAGGTCCGAGGTCCTCCTCAGGCCAGGTACGCCCTCTTCTTCTTCCTGGAAGACTTCGTCAACGTCGTGGAGCAGGTGAGAATTTGTGTGTGAGTGTGTGTGCGTGTGTGTGTGTGTGTGTGTGTGTGTGTGTGTGTGTGTGTGTGTGTGCGTGTGTGTGTGTGTGTGTGTGTGTGTGTGTGTGTGTGTGTGTGTTTGCAGTTTGGTTGTAATTGAAGGAAAGAAGACTCTGTGTGTGGAAGGGTGAGGGGGGGTGGGTGGGTGGGGGCTGAGTGTGTGTGTGTGTGTATGTGTGTGTGTGTGTGTGTGTGTGTGTGTGTGTGTGTGTGTGTGTGTGTGTGTGTGTGTGTGTGTGTGTTCGTGTTTGAAAGAAGTGAAGGAAGACGTGCGATGTGGGTGTGCACGTGTCTGTGTATATTCTCGTGCTTGCGCGCGCGCGCGCGCGCGCGCGCGCGTGTGTGTGTGTGTGTGTGTGTGTGTGTGTGTGTGTGTAGATGAGAGATAGAGAGAGAGAGAGAGAGAGAGAGAGAGAGAGAGAGAGAGAGAGAGAGAATGTGTGGGATACAACCTGCATTTGTCGGCGTTTTTCGAAAGACGTGTGCTGGAGTGGATGTGTCAGGGTGCCTTTTTCGTTTCAGTTGTGTACACCACCTAAACATAATGGAAAACGAACATTTCGT
>JADBJO010004584.1:67500-70000 GCA_016801955.1 Conus betulinus
ACTTGAGGAGGTAAGTGATTGCTCATTCTTCATTTTCACTGTCGTGAATGTTGTTCGTCTTGCCTGAGGAAGACCGAAGAGGTCGAAACGCGTCGTGTTTTGTCTTGTAATTTGTCTCTTTCGTTTTGGCGGAACAGTAAATCTCTTTTAAGTTTGGTTTTTTCTTTATTTTTTGTTTTTTGCTGCCGCTGCTGCTGCTGCTGCTGCTGCTGCTGCTACTGCTACTACTGCTACTACTACTACTACTAGGATGATATGACGACGGCTATGACGACTATGCTCTTCTACTACAACAACTACTACTACGAGTGTTACTACCGCCACCACACACACTATTACTACAACTACTACTAGCGTTACTGCTATTATTACTGCAACCACTGTTGCTAATACTGCTGCCACTACAACCATCACTACCACTACTACTACACTACTACTACTACTACTACTACTACTACTATTAGTGTTACCATTACCACACCACTACTGCTACTGCGAGTGCTACTGTTACTACTTCTGCTGCTACTACTACTTCTACTACCGTCACTACTACTACTACTACTACTACTACTACTACTACTACTGCTACTGCTGCTGCTGCTGCTGCTGCTGCTGCTACTACTACTACTACTTGCAATTCTCGTTCTTCGTTATTCCCGTTGCTATAGCTCACAGCAGTGGGAGGGCAGTCATGACTGGCCGCGGCTGGTGGCCAACCTGACGGACCTTTTCTTTGTCTTTTCTTGCCCAGGTTCTCCAGCACCTCACCCTGGGCCTGGAGCAGGACGTGTCCCGCCTGACCATGCCGGCGCGGCGCCAGCTGTCCCTGCTGCTAGACCCCCCGGACAAGATGGGGCGGGACTGGTGCTTACTCGCCGTCACCCTCGGTCTGTCCGACTACCTACCCGCCCTGGATGCTCAGGAGGACGTCCACCGGGAGTCGCAGACCCAGCGCGTGCTGGCCGAGTGGTCCCGCCGCTCCGAGGCCTCCGTGCGCGACCTGCTGGAGCGGCTGAAGGACCTGCACCGGCTGGACGCCGTGGAGGCAGTGCTCCGGACCACGCCCGCCTTCTGCGTCCTAGGCGGCGAGGACCCCAGCACCGACGAGAGTGGCGCGGCGCCCACGGCACGGACACGTCCACCAACACCCTGCTGTCCAGATGACCCCTGGCCTGGTCAGAGTTCTAGCGCTTTCGGTCAGTGAAAGCCCATGTGTCCACACGGTGAATGCTGGCCGGGGTTCCAGGGCTTGTGTCAAGGAGTGACATGTCTTCGTGACTCTGGTCAGGGTTCTAGTGCTTTCGGTCAGTAAACCAGCGAGCGTCCACACGATGCATGCTAGCCAGGGTTCCAGCGCTTGTGTCAGGGAGTGACATGTCTACGTGACTCTGGTCAGGGTTTTTAGTGCTGTCTGTCATTTAGTGTCGACATGACAGCGGACAGGTTCCAGTGTTTTCGGTCAGTGAAGCAGTGATTGTCCACACGATGCATGTTGGCCAAGGTTCCTGTGCTTGTGTCAGGGCATGACATGTCTACGTGACTCTGGTCAGGGTTTTTGTGCTGTCTGTTATGACAGTGGACAGGGTTCTAGTGCTCTTCTCAGCGAATGAATATCTATGTAACACCAACCAGGATTCTGGTGCTGTATGTCAGCGACTGGGTTAGGTTTGAATGGTGCTGGTATGAAACAGTGTTGGGTTCGTTTGTGTATTGATCTGTTGTGGACATTGATCTGATCCAGTGTTGAATTCTCAGACAGTGTTTGATTTACTACTGCGCATCGATCTGATTGGGGAATTTGGATCAGACTCATGTGTTGTCTTCTCATACAGTGATGAGTTTTATAGCGTATTGATCTGGTATTGATATTGATCTGACCCACTGTTGTCTTCCGGTGACTGCTCAAAATCAGCGCCACCAAGCCCACCTTGGCGCCTGATCTCTGAATAACCTTCACTGACGTCCTCTGTGTGGGTGGGGGGGGGTGGGGTGGTGGTGGAAGTGAATGAATACTCCAATGTATCTGGAAAAAAAAACAACAACAAGGGTTGAATCTGCATTTGTCTTCCACGATTATTCAATAGAACACGAAAATCATCACCACAAATGGCGCCTTTTGTTCGTCGCTCGTCTGGTATCACGTTGTCTGTCGATGGTTTGTAAACGATCAGTGTACTCACCAGGGGATTGATTCAGTCTTTGATTCTGGGAAAAAGAACAAGATCTGGTGAAGAAAGAAAGGATACGGATATAATGAACCGTTACTCTGACAGATACCACAGCTTGGTGGGTCCATTCGCAAAATGGTTTCCATCTGTGAGTCGAACTGTGAGAAGAACTGATTTGATATTATCTACACCTTACCAGAAGACAATGATCTTCGCGACTCCACCTCTCTGGGTCAAGGTTTATTCTGTGTGTACAGATAGTGTCATGTACATTTGGCCTGTTTAGTTCTGCAGCATAATGTCAGTGAGAACGAACGATTTCTGAAGCATTC
>JADBJO010004584.1:92500-97500 GCA_016801955.1 Conus betulinus
TAAAATAAAATACTTATACCATCGATGACATTTTGCTATTTTACATATTCTACCAGTGAAAAGTGCACAGGAATAAACCTTTTTAGTGATGAAAAACTATTACTTCCCTGTCAGAAAAAAAATCATTTGTTTTCAATCACGAACTGACTCATATGGCAGATTAAAGGTCAGACGTCTCAGCGTTTTCCTACCGATGTCACGACTACCTTGCCTCCTCTTTTTTCTCCCTCTCCTTCCACTCTCTCCTTAACCACCCACATTCCTCTTCCTCCCCATAAGAGCATGCTCACACGCGTGCGCGTTCAGGTGATCATTGCCGTATCATTCTCTCCCTCCAGAGGTTCAAACCCCACAACACATAATCTGGGCGCCCCTCATCACTGACGAAGCTCTCCTGCACAGGTGGTCGGACCTGAAATTTCAATAACTGTGTGGACCCCTGACAGTACCCTGGTCATTTGGTGGCCGGAACAGCTCAGTTGGTAGAGCGCCGGACTCGTAATCTTGGTGATCTTGGGGTTGCTGGTTCGAATCTCCGCCGGGCCGTTTCGGTACAGGGAGGATTCTTCCCACGGAGTTAACATTGACGCTGACTCCGTTTCCCAAGTGGTCCTTCGAATGAGACTATAAACCGAGGTTCTGTGTGTGAACGCACGCATAACATCTTGCACACACGTAAAATCCCATCACCAACTTTCACAAGAGAAGACCAGTTTGGCTGTTGGTATGGATGACACGTTACACATAGCGTGCACCACGCGTGAGAAATTGAAAGAATGAAGGAAGTAGGGAAACTGAGTGAACCATGTTGACTGGATGACTCGGGAAATGACTGAATGAAGCGCCGGCAGGCAGCAGCTCTTCAGTCGGCAGTACCCAGGTAGGCAGCTCATTGTGTACACAAGAGTGTGCATTGTCAGCGCCTAGAACCTTTGGCAAGGCGCCTTATAAATGCTATGTTGTTGTTATTACATACTTACTTTCTTACTATGGGGGACCCGACCTGATGTTCTCCGTATCCATGTGGGTGCCAGCCAATGCCGTGAGCACGTAAATCACGTAAGATGCACGCATCACACACGACTTGATCATTCGACGATTTTAGATCGTGGGATAGAAGGACATTTGCAACACCGCGATGACGAATTAGGTTTCACGGTTTGCTCATGAGCAATCCGAATGCTGAGTTCAGTCCCCTTTTAGGGCATCTACCCAGCGTTTCTTAACTTCCCCTTTCAATATTCTTTTTCTAAATTATTATTTATTAATATTATTTATTTACAAGTGTCGTTATCTCAAATTCGTCTATGTGTGAGTATCTGTTTTAGATTTTCAATTATACAGAAACTACGTATCTATCTAGATATAAGTAATAACAATTTAAATGAATGTTATTTTCGTTTACACCCCGTACTGATTTTTCGTGCATTCTGAATCAGTAGAACGACTGAACGACGTGTAGGGAATGGCACTTTGCCATCAATAAGCGCATCAACTTTAACTGAACGTGTTGCAGTCATGGACGTGGGGTGAAAAGGGAATCGTGTACGAGGGGTAGGAGGGGGGATCGTAGTGACTGTATGCACTGGCAATAAGAATACAGAAATATGTAGCTAGCAGATCCCTGTTAGTGTGTGTGTAGTAGTAGTTCAGTTTTACGTCTGTTCCTATCTGTGATATAGAGAGAGAGAGAGAGAGAGAGAGAGAGAGAGAGAGAGAGAGAGAGAGAGAGAGAGAGAGACGCACAAATGTCTGTGACTATATAAGTGTATGCATTATGTGGTTATCTAAGTGCATATAAATATCCCTCTAAACATCCCTGCTACATACCTGCTAGTAATCGTAAATGCTTAACTGGACTACAAATTAAAGATAAACAACATTGAAGCAACTTTGAATCTGAAAAAAATATCACACAAAGACATACCTGATAATGGTGTTAAATGTGTTTGAAGAAGTAAACAGTCAAACTGCAGATGCTTCCTGGTATTCTTTGTTCTCCACAAATATTTTGCTTCGTGTGTATATTTGGTTTTTAAGGCATCAAGTTTTAATTTATGAAAACTGAAATGAATTTTCTGTATTGGTACATATTTTTTTTTACTGAAAATGAGGAATGTTGTTTACACGTTCCTAATCAATTAAAAGAGGGTTTTTATAAGCCACACCAAGCAACTTATTTTTGTAGTGTTTTTTGAATCGGCACCAGACGTTTTGCTTTAATGACTGATTGTCTTCAGATAAAGAAAAGGATATATTCAATACCGTGGCGAACTCTTCATTTCTGCCTTCTCTCCTTGCGCATGTATCAGCTAGCTCATTACCCCAAATACCGCAATGCAATGGAATCCAACAGAAGGAGAGACCAGTTCCTTTACATATCAAAACACGAAAAAGATGGCATATTTCATTTACAATAAAGTTGTTCGAAATGGTATGTGTACATTTTATGGATTGCGGAACGGACATTAAATCCACACAAATAACTACTTTAATACTGACTGTGGCAAGTAAATTAAATATGACAACGCCATAATAACAGCTATCATTTCGGCGACAAATATTGATCTGCCTTTTCCGATGGAATATACCTTTTCAGCCTCTTGTGATGGTATAGCAAAAACAGAAGCTGACTGATATTAGACAATACTGAACCATCTGTGTAAACTTTAAGATGTTGAGGATATCTCTCTTGTATAAGCATCT
The DNA here is from genome assembly GCA_016801955.1 of Conus betulinus. Taxonomy (NCBI): domain Eukaryota; kingdom Metazoa; phylum Mollusca; class Gastropoda; order Neogastropoda; family Conidae; genus Conus; species Conus betulinus. Next base: position 95,207 of record JADBJO010004584.1, read on the forward strand.
TTACAGAATAAGATGAAATATTTGGTTGGTCAGTTTTGCTCACATCAGTGTGATCAAGATCAAAATGTGCCATGTTTCCTTCCCAAGCTAGAGGAGAAATCAAGGCCACCTTCGCTAATGTCTACGAACTGATTGTTGACTCTTTCGAAAGATTTTCTGTACAACAACCAATGGTAGAATATGAGAAAATAGTCTGAGCTCTTTTGGATAATGAAATTCAGGTTTTACAGCAATCACATTTTCGTTCACACCTATGAGCGTTGAACACTTCATTACATATTTGGGAAGTGTTAGCTTTCTGTGTTCGTCTAATGGTAAAATATATTAATTTCCTTATAAGTTCTATAAGTTGACACACGCAACAGAAGACCAAGGCATAATTTATAGGCTTTACATCTATGCTTTGCAGCTTTTGTAGCAAGTGTTTAGGGCCATTGAAGAAAGCTCTTGTGCATAGCATAATTTGATGATCGGATCAGTGATGTGGCTAAATGTTTTAAAGCGTTTGATATCCTGGCACCAGCCTTGTTTACTGATAATTTTCAAAACGTTTAGAGTTTTTCTAGCTTTGTTCAGAAGGTACTTCTTCTTCTTCTTTCCTCGTTTGCCATCCCGTTAGATGAGCAGCCCGGTGTCCTCGATGAAGGCTGCTGTCCGTCGCAGTTCCTCCAGGGTGCCGTACAGCTTGGCTTCCACTGCTGTCGGTGTTGGCCAGTACTTTTTCCTGGATGCTGCATATGTCGTACAGACTTGAAGGAGGTCAGTTGTCATTGGTCCCTCACCAGAAGGGCACTCTCCACTCTGTCCAAATGCCAAATTTTGTGTGCATGTGGTGGAGCAGGCGATTGTGTCCAGTCCTCAGGCGGAAGATCTTGACCTGTTCCCGTCGTCCAGCAAATGGTATGTGTCTTCTGGGTTGTATTTGGGATGCAGGAGGCGCCATTTATTCCTTGCTGTGCCTTGATGATTGTCCAATTTCATCGTATGACACCAGGTTGTTGGCTGCTCCTTCTGTGCATCGTCTTTTGCCAGAATGTCCGCTTTTTCGTTGCCTCTGATGCCACAGTGTGCTGGTACCCATTGTATCACCACTTTCTCCACTCTGGCACTCAGGGCAACAAGGGCTGAAGTGAGATGGTTCTGTTCTTTGCAGCGGGAGTTCTTGAGGGCTTGGAGCACGGAGACAGCGTCAGAGAGACACCACCACCTGCCCTGTTGTTCTTGTGGAGTTCTGCAAGACTGTTGTGGCTGCCTCACAGAGGGCTTCTCGCTCAGCTCGGAAGTTGGTGGAGTATTTTCCTGTTGGAATTGCAATTTCTTCATCTCCGTCTTTGTATCGGAGGAAGATTCCAGCTCCACCATCCCTCGTTGCTTCTGTGGCGGAACCATCTGTGAAGACATGGGTCCAGTCTTCCTGGGGGTACTGATTGCAGATGTACTCCATGGCCAGGGCCTTCCTTTGGGTGTCTGACTGTATTCCTCTCTTCTCCACTCCGGGAATGCTGGTGACGACTGTTGGGAACCCCTGCCTCTTCCAAGATGGGTGGGTGATATTTGCCGGGATAGGCTTTGCTTCGTGTTCCATCAAGACTGGGCTTTGTCTTTCAAGGCGTCTTGACTGGTGGATGAAGCTGCCTCTTTTCAACCGGCTCTTAGTGGGTCTGCTCATTCTGTTGTTCATTGGACGGTTTTCAAGGCGTTTGAATTTTGCTGCCTGGATGAGGATCTTTGTGTCCCTTCTGTCCTCTAATGACTATAGCTCAGTGGTCTCCTCCACCTTCAGGATTGGGGTGGTTCTCGTGGCGCCAGTTAGTTCAGAAGGTACTGAATATGAAAGTTTCACGGTAATTTATATGTGAAATATACTCCTAAAAATTTAACTAAAGGTTTGTAGTCAAGTGTGACTGCATCCATTTAAAAAGAACACAAATCGCTGGTATCAGCGCCATTGCTGAATAACACCTTAATGTTTTTTTTTTTTTTTTTTTTACAAGAAAACATTAGACCATTCTCAAATATGTATCTACCAAGGCTGTTTAATTCATTTTGGTAAAGTTTTTTTTTGTAGTAATTAAGTGTTCTTTTAGTAGTATTTTTTTTCTTATTGAAGTATTCATCGATATCCACAGATCATCAGCATACTGCACAGCTATGATATTTTTGCTATGTTTTGGAAGATCACAGACTAAAATGTTACACAACACTGGAGCTATCACAGAGACTTGTGGAATTCCCATTAGTAATGATGTAAATTCAGAGTACGCATTTTCTGCTTTAACTTGCAACTTTCTGTC
>JADBJO010004584.1:102500-120000 GCA_016801955.1 Conus betulinus
TGACTTTCTGACGTCGTGTGGTGTTGACGTGTCAGTCGAAATCGACTAGGGGTGGGGTGGAGGTTAATAAACATTCAGTAATTCGAATTGAAAGAACTTGCACAATGACTATAGTCAATTAGAAAAGTTTGCATCTGAACGGATCATTAAGTGCAGCTGTCAATTTTCAACATCAAAGATTGCCCACACAATAGATGTGAAGCTGGAAAGAATTATGCGTCTAATCCCTTTAAAATTGCCTTTTTTCCACCGGAACTTGTCATCCTCTCTCTCTCTCTCTCTCTCTCTCTCTCTCTCTCTCTCTCTCTCTCTCTCTCTAATTGTACTCCACGTTTAGCCGACTGTATGACCTACAACAATACATGAACATAACTGTCAATCTTGTGCAAATAACTAAGAATCCTGTTTTACGTCAAGTTCGTACGAGAGTCAGACTTGGTGTGTCACAACTGAAACGACTCTGCTAAAGATATTCACAAACGAATGGGGATGTGCGTATTTTGCCCAAATGTACAAGAATCTAACTACGCCTTATTCTCGTATGTCTTGAGTCTCAGAATCTAAGAGAACAGTTCATTCCAAAGACGTAGTATGCTCGTCCTAATACTTTAAAGTAGCTTTACTGTGTGCATGTCAAAGCATGCATGTTTTTTTTTTTCCAAAAGCTCTTCTCACAGAAACAAGCCTACTAATTGCCAGTAGCGTACTCTGTCTGTCTGTCTGTCTGCCTGTCTCTGCTGTCTCTCTCTCTCAATAAAATCCGATAAACTGCAAATAATCTGTATATATATATATATATATATATGTATATCACTCATGAAAAGATTACACCTCATTCATTCGACGTAGATCGCCTTGTCTTTGTTCATGTCGTTTTAGAGTGGCGGTGTCCGAGACGAATGTCATTGTCACGTGTTACAGTGCCCCCACCCTGCCCATTTTGACCCGGGCAGAAATAGCTTAATCATTAAACCGTTCTCTCTCTCTCTCTCTCTCTCTCTCTCTCTCTCTCTCTCTCTCTCTCTCTCTCTCTCTCTCTCTCTCTCTCTCTCTCGCAGGCCTGGTCTCTCTCATTCTCTTTTAGTCATGTGTAAGTTAAAGACTTTTTTTTTCAGTGTTTGCATTTTGTTTCTTTCTTTCTTTTTTATTTACGAACGTGAAACATCTTATCATCTAATTTCATGATATAGACAGTTTGCTTGTTCATGTCTACGTTAAAAAAGTCATTCCGTTTGTTCTTTTGTGCTCTCTCTCTCTCTCTCTCTCTCTCTCTCTCTCTCTCTCTCTCTCTCTCTCTCTCTTATGTCAATAAATGCATGTTACAAAAAAGTGTATCTAAGTGAGACAACAAACTTGTCAGTCTAATTTTAACATGAATCCTCAAAATTCAACCAAATTCAACATTCCCATGTCTAGAATAGATCTATCTAAATAAAGATTTTCCTACTCGAAATACAGAATCTTTCAAGGAAATTGTGATTTAATATTTCACGGCCGTTCACTACTCTTGAAGACATAGTCCATGAACTTTTACAAGCATTACATGAATTTTTGCGTTTCTAACTTGTCAAGCTGCTTCCTATCCACTTAATTAAAATTTAAAATCACTTCATGACAAACGAATGGCATGTTTGCTGTTGATTTTATTGATGCACTGCACTCACATCATAATAATATAACTGTCAAGTTTACCGTTGACGTTGCTGAGGGACTGTCGCTTTTCAGTCAATACAACTTGTGGAGTGTGGTATTCCAATATTCTGAAAAGGGACATTATGGTTTTGGCTTCTCTCTCTCTCTCTCTCTCTCTCTCTCTCTCTCTCTCTCTCTATCTATCGATCTATCTATCTATCTATCGATCGATCGATCTACATATGTGTGAACACATACATACGTACATATATTCACAAATCCGTACACATGTACAAAAATGTAAACAATCTAATTTAACCAGTGTCATTGTGCACAATAAAGAACAATGCAAAACTGCTGTAACATTCAGCGTCAAGAATAATAAATCAGCTTAAATGAAATGTGACCTTGGATCCGGAACTGCCTCGAGAGAAGCTAACACATATTTTTTTTTTTTTTAATCGTATTTATCTTTTCAAAGGGAAAAAAATAAAGTGTTAAGAAAAAGTTTTCTTATCTATCTATTTGACTGCATTTGATACTTCTTTTGACATCTCTGCTTGTGGAGAGTCTGCTTTCTCCGCTTGCTTGCTTGTGGAACAGTAACGTTCAATGTAAACTACCCCTTGACATATACAACCGTTAGCACAACTGTGAAATGCATGAGGGGAGTTGAGGTGGGTTAAACAATCCAATTTTCCTGTCGGTGTGACGTGCGTGAGCATCATTAAGGGATTTGTCCACACTACGAGGCTTTATTGTGTTCCCGACCAACAACTGACCAGTACTTGTAGCTGACTGCTGGCGATGTGGCTAGGAGACAGATTTCTCTGGCGTGCCATGAAGACAGAGCTTCATGTCGACGCATACTATCTAGAAGCCAGCTGATAAAATTTCTCAGTTCTGGGAATATGACATCTTAGAGACACATAGCGTCCATACATTTATAGAATTTTCTTTTTAATCCAGGAAATGGAGAACTGAGGAAGACCTCGCATTAATATACTCTTAGAGATTTCTCATCAAACGAAAAGGTCATTCTCGGAATGCAATGCATTAATACGTCTACAGAGATTTCTTGTGCAGGAAAAGGGCACTGAGCACATATAGCATTTACAGAACAATCAAAATTTTAAATCCAAGAAATAGGAGAGAACAGGAACACACAGCATTTATACATGTACTGTAAGTATTTTCAAATCCAGGAAGTGAAGCTTTGATTAGGGCATATAGCATTTTGCACATCCACAAAGATTTTTAGTCCAGAGAATACAGAATGTTAGAGGCATTTAGCCTTGGCTATATAGGATACTTTCTTTTATTTAAAGTAACCGAACAAAACAGGGACACATAGCATTTATAGACATGCAGAAATTTCTAGTACAATACAGAGGATATAGTTGAGACAAGTAACATGTACGGATCACGTCTCTCTCTCTCTCTCTTGTGTTTGTGCGCGTGTGCATGCGCGCGTGCATGCATGCGTGCGTGCGTGTGCGCCCGCGCACGTGCGCACGCGTGTGTGTGTGAGAGGTTTTTTTACTTAAATTTTTTAATCATGCATGATATTAGACAATGATCAAATTAAAAAAGCCTTTTATATTTACCCAGAAATGGTCACATAATCCACACAAACCTATGATACAGACCAACCTTAACTTCAGATAAGGGATCCTCATAACAATCTATCCACTTCCGACTGAGTAGTAATTGTACAATAGCGCTATTGCTGAAATTATATAAACATGGCCTTGATTTTGACATTAACCAATATTGATACGTTTGTCCTTATGAAGCTCTGTCAATACCATACAACCTAACAGACGTTCACGCACCAAAATAAGTCGACCACAGACACACGCAACATCAAGAGAAAATATGTTCCATGTTCCATGTATTCAGCCTCGATTTTCTAAATATTTAACGCTAGTGGCTTTATTCAGGTGGACAGTGCATGCATGACTTCTCAACGAAACTTTGTAAACGTAGTTTTTCCAGACATAGAAACATTTCAGGTAGAGAAAATCGCAATGACAATTTTATTCATTTTCTATATTTTCCTGTGTTTTACATTGTGCAAGACTGTCTTCTGTTTTATTTCGTTTTGGACCATCACGTAATAGTTTCCCAACAGAATTCTACGCTTATGCCTCAAGACATTGTACAAGGTATTAAGTACCTTTTTTTTTTTTTTTTTTTTTTGCTGTCCCAACTTCTGCGCCACCTCAGAGGCAGTGCACCCACGCCGCTCATTCCGACACTCCGTCCACAGCCACAGCCCGGTCGACCGCGCCGTAGCCCCGGCACCAGCAATCCACAGGGTGCAGTCAATGTCAAGTCGTCAAGAGGCAACCCACCAGAGGAAACACTGCACTGCTGCCGAGTCATTTCATTGGTGTTAAGTGGCGCCTGTTCTGATCTAACATACGCAGGACACCACGTACTAAGCCCCCTACTGACGATAATAATTGCTTAGTCGCGGAGCCGGCATGAGTGAGCTGTCCCCCTCCGGAGGGCGCCACCAAGTCCGTCCAACGACAGCCCCCCCATGGACTCGCCGATACCGGTGACCCCGACGGAACCAAACCAAGGCCACAGATGTAGATAGGACATCGAAATTGAGGTCACCATGAGAGCAGGGCATGAAGGGCCACAGAATTTGAGACATTTTTTATGCTGATTGATGAGAATGAGAATGATTAAGATGATATACCACGGATTTCCATTTCCAAAATGAAAATTAAGTACCTTTTTCATCTATTAGAGTAACTCTTTTCGGACTCTAAGGTCCTAAATTTGCAACGACTGCAAAACGGACTAAGAATCAAAACATAATTGAAAACTAACGGATATTGTGTATTATTCATGCAGGTTGAACTCACCCGGTACTGTACGTAACTCTGATGTGTATGTTGAAAGCCTTTTTCAAGATGAACATACTTTTGTTAATATGTAGGCTTGGAATAACAAACGCAAACCGCTACCAATTGTGCACATAACCGAACCCTTAGTGAAAATGTTAAGATGATTAGATTAAGATGCTCCGCGTGTCTCTCATATTTTCGTTTTCTTTTTTCTTAGTTTATAATCAAAATTTCCTCTGAAGTGCTTCCAAAGAGGTGAAGGATGTACGGTGGGACTCTAGAATCGATATTGTTTGCCAAGAAATGTGATGAACATCTTTTTTAATGAATATATGAATGAAACATTTTTAAGTCCGTTTGGACAACCCTTACTGGAATCCATGAAAAAGTTTTATCAATAACCGATTTTTTTATTTTTATTTTTTTTTATCCGACATGGTCCAAAACTCATATCTGGCCACTCCAGAACTGCATTTTTTTCATTTTTTTTTTTTTCAATTTGTAAACTTTACAAGCTGATCTGTTGTGCATTGATATAAATGAATAAATAAATAGATAAATGAATAAATAAATAAAGAATGCATAATAAAGAAAGAAACGAGCGGACGAAAGGATTCGGAGCAGGCGATATGAATGGTTCTGTCTTCAAGATGGGTTGCGTTGGTCCCCATATGCTGCTGGCGTAAGAATTTCTATTTGTAATACATATCTTTTCTCATTTTTTTCTTTTTTTTTTTTCCTTCCCCCCTCCCTTCCCTTCCTATCTTTTAGGAGGTCCAAGTAAAGCTGTTCTGTACACTTCTTATCTGCTGTCAGTTAGTGCTTGGGTATATTAAACGGTAAAGCTGACCACTTTGACTGTTGGCACCTTTTGCTTTTGCTTGCATCCTTAAATGGATCCTCAAGCATAGGCTCAAAGATTGTTTCCTACATTTATACTGCTTATTTGAATTTTTTTTTCAGCTACTTATTTCCATACACCACTTTCTTTTCGTTTTCCTTCTCTACGCTTTCCTGGCTGCTTTTGGGTAGTGGTGGATTCCGTTTTTGAACCCTTAGTAGTGAGAGTACCAAGAATTGTAGACTGTGGTGATTCTCTTTGATGCTAAGGAAGCAGGATAAATTCATTCAGCCGTTTGTCTTCTTGACGAGTCCAAGCCAGCAGACGAAACTTCGAAGCAGGGATATAAATGGTTCTCTCTTCAAGATGGGTTACGACGGTCCTCGTATGCTGCTAGCGAAGGAGTTCATGCTTATCATAATATCCCCCCCCCCCCCCCCCACACACACACACACACACACGCTTTTCTTTTTCAAATTTGAATATTTACCAAGGTATTAATGTAATGACAGAGGAACTGTTAGCCTGCACTTGTTTTCCCCCGTTATTAAGTGTACACACACACACACACACACACACACACACACACACACACACACACACACACACATGCACACACATACGCACGCACGCACGCATGCACGCACGCACGCACACACACACACACACACACACACACACACATATATATATATATATATATATATATATATATATATGTGTGTGTGTGTGTGTGTGTGTGTGTGTGTGTGTGTGTGTGTGTGTGTGTGTGTGTGTGTGTGTGTGTGTGTGTGTGTGTGTACCTATGGAAACATTGTATGCCTTTCCATGCAAAAACAAACGTTTGAGACATCGAGGAAGACTAAGACGTGAAATTTATAAACACTGGTAATCACAGCATAGATGCAGTGACATGGATCTGTAACACATAAAATCAAAAGAGATGATGAGGTGTTTTGCTGAATTTCTTAGTCATATCTATTAACTTTGTTATTTATCAGACAGATTATTTGTCTTTGTATTCCAAAGAATACGAAAAAAAATACATTGAAATCCTGGTCTTCTTAAAAAAAAAAAAAACAAGAACACCTGGCTAAAAACATAGTGAAAATCAGTTCTCTTTCTCTCACGCTGTATCTTTCTTTCTTTCTTTCTCTTTCACAGAGAAACACGCATGCACGCACACGCTTACACATGAAAGAGACTGTCTCTTTCTTTCACTGTTTGTCACGCGCACATGCGTGCGCGCTTTGCTTATACAGTCTGTAGAACTTTGTGTGTGTGCTTGCCCCGGTGCGTGTTTATTTACCTGGCGCAGTGTAATTCACAAAGGAGGATTGCTTTTCTCTCTAAAGAAAAACAACATTGACACAGTGGATTTGATTTAATTACTCATTTACTTATGTTTCCTGCTCACTCTTTATTCCTCACAAAACCACACACACACACACACACACACACACACACACACACACACACACACACACACGTACACACACGTATAACATACATATACATTTGAGTGTGTGTGTGTGTGTGTGTGTGTGTGTGTGTGTGTGAGAGAGAGAGAGAGAGAGAGAGAGAGAGAGAGAGAGAGAGAGAGAGAGAGAGAGAGAGAGAGAGAGAGAGAGAGAGAGACGCGTAGAGACGCGTATCCCCCCACCCATCCCCAATCCTGTTCTCCGCCAGCTCACCAGACTGATTCTTCGCGGGTGTTTTTGTTTGTGTTTTTTTTTTATTTTTTATTGTTCCTAATGCACCGGACTGGCTTTTCCATTCACTTTTCCTGCCTGTCTGCTGTGTGAAATACTTATCCCCCCGCAACCTCTCTACTTCTCTTTCTTCCATGCCCCCATCCCATCCCCCATCCTGCCCCTACCCCCCCCCTCCCCTCCCCTCGCCAGCTCACTAGACTGATTCTTCGCAGATGTCCGCTTTGCCGCTGTTCGTAACACGCTTGATTAGCATTTTCTCTTCACTTTTCTTGCCTGTCTTTTGTGTACTTTGGTAATAAATTCATTTTTATCTATCCATTTATTTGGTTCGCTAGTTAGCAATTGGTTCGAAAGTTAGTTAGTTGGCTGCTAGTCAGTTCCATTGTAAGACAAAGTTAGTGATAGCTTTTTGTCCTTTGTTTCATTTTTGAGGTTTTATTGTAATTGAAAATTGTGATTCTGTGTACCTTTGAATCGTTGTAGCATAGAAACTTAATGTTACTTCATGCTGCCTTCATTTGTAGTTGAAAGGTTTATATCACGACTGTGCATGACCATTTCTGATGTTGCTTGCTTTAGGTATGTATGTAAATTTGTGTGCTTGCATGTATATTTGTGTCTGTTTGTATGTATGATTGTATGTATGTATGTATGCATGTATGCATGCATGTATTTATGTATGTAAGAATGTATGCATGTATGTATGCATTTATGTATGTATGTATTATGTAATATGTGTGTGTGTGTGTGTGTGTGTGTGTGTGTGTGTGTGTGTGTGTGTGTGTGTGTGTGTGTGTGTGTGTGTGTGTGCGTGTGTGAGTGTGCAGTCTTTTATTTCATCTTAAAAAAACATTTTTAAAGTCTATTCTTGATATTGCAATCGCAACATTATTGACAAAGTTTTAAGGTCTCAGTTTTCATAATATCAGCCGTTGGATATTTGAATCCATGGCGCTTGGTTAAAGTTGGCAGACCTGTAAAAATGCCCCTCTGTATGTACCATGTGTAAATGTGAGATAGAAATTGATGGTTAACTGATCAATATCTTAAGTGGCAACAATACCACGTGCTTTATTATCACAAAAGGATAAATTAAAATCTCCCTGTGCCGCGTGCATGCGTACTTGCATGTGTGTGTGTGTGTGTGTGTGTGTGTGTGTGTGTGTGTGTGTGTGTGTGTGTGTGTGTGTGTGTGTGTGTGTGTGTGTGTGTGTGTGTGTGTGTGTGTGTGGGCGCGCGCGTACGTGCGTGCGTGCGTGCGTGCGTACGTCAAGTCAAGTCATACAAAATATCTTTATTGAGGGTTAAAGAATAAGCTTTCCAGCTTTTTTTTTTTTACATCCTGCCCTCATAAACAGAGAAACTAATACAATGGGGATGGGGGGGGGGGGGGGGGGGGGGGGGGGGTAGTACTGATGGAAATGACTTAATTTAGTTTCTATCAGATGCATTTTAGTGCTTTTTTAAATGTCTGTTTTGAGGGACATGATTTTCTGGAGGAAGGCAAATTATTCCACGCGGTCCCTCCAGAATACAGAAAACTTCATTTTTAAAGATTACTTCCAGATCTGTGAAGAGACAGTTTATGTGTTTGTCTGTAACTATTGATGACAAAAGTTTTCAATGATTTTCTTCGGGGCTGATCAGTTCATTACATTGTACATGCACAAGCAATTGTTGAAGTAGAGTCTGTCTTTAAATGGAAGAACAGTTAAAACTTTGTAATCACTCTCTGTCTGGGTATCGGATTTCAGCTGAATTAATTTAATAGCCTTTTTATGCAGACGATTTACTAGTTTCAGATTTTAATTTCAATGTCATTATCCCATAACGTCGATGCATAAATGATAAGAGAAAGGATTGATGTGCGCATGAAAGAATATCTTTCTGAAATGAAGATTTAGACATTCCTTTCATTTTTGAAAGTTGATATGTTCTCTTAGAAATACGTTTTCCAAGATCCGCAATGAGGTAAGACCGAGATAAAGCGTTGTCAATGATAACACCTAAAACTTTATGCGATGTAACCTATTCAATCTTTTGTCCTTGGGTATGTAATGGTGCAAATGAGGATTTCATTTTTCTGCCGTTTTTGACGGGACACATACAGGCAATTGGTTTTACTAGCATTGAGGGACATATGATTAATTTCTGTCCATGTAATTAGCTTGTTGATATTTTACCATGCATGTGTGTGTATGTGTGTGTGTGTGTGTGTGTGTGTGTGTGTGTGTGTGTGTGTGTGTGTGTGTGTGTGTGTGTGTGTGTGTGTGTGTGTGTGTGTGTGTGTGTGAACATGTACATTCCTACTCTCTCTCTCTCTCTCTCTCTCATCTATCTCGCTCGCTCACTCGCTCTCTCTGTCAATAGGCGAACAGCTCCAATCAAAGAGGAGCAAAACACTAAGGACATATAACATTATCACAGATGTAATGAAACTGCAAAAAACTACTTCGAAACTATTTTCAGTGTGTCAGTGAGCGAGAGGGAATATTAATGTTAATGTGGACTACTCAAACAATTTCAGGACACTTTATTACTGTTTTTCTTAGTTCCATAACAAAATTAACGTATTTAGCAAGGCTAATGATATGATCATTGTTCCTTAGATTTAGTGTTCAGAGGCTTGAGGGTGAGTTATTTGATCAATGTACGGAAGATCTTTTCATCTACGTGCAGGATATTCTTGGCAGTTAAAGAAGAAATTAGCTTCATCTTAAAGCAGACCTGGACAAATTGGGCACATCTTATGTACAACATTATGAGCATATCTGTATGTATGTGCGTTCATGGCATAAACGTCTGATCTAACCATTGTTGATGCACTTTTAAATAAAACTAATTAAAAGAACATCCACCTATCTTTCCTATTTCAAGCAGCTTTTGAGACTGTCGTAAATATGAAACGATCACTCGTTTTTAAATGACTAAACCTTTGTTTGTTTGTTTGTTTGTTTTTTTACAAATGATACCATGCATTTGGTCTTTAAGAGATTTTTAAAAGAATGACCCGACCACAGCCAAGCAACTCAACGTGGCCAAAACCAGTCGCACAAACAAGTGTCTTGATGTGAGATACCCAAGTGGTCTTACCTTGTTCATGCAAATTAGTAAAACTCTGTACAATTGTCGAGAGTGCATATCATCAAGCTGCCCTTTTTTTTTTTTTTTAAACAAAATTTCATGCATCTTACTGCAGGTGCAATATACAGAGGACAGCGTCCACGCTCTTCGGATATCATGCCGTTTGGGGTTTGAAGGGAACGTTCAGAACCTTCTTACAAGCAAACAAATGAACCTTTTCAATTCTCCTTCTTAAACCCCATATCTCTGATGCGTACAACATGACTGTGAACTATGTGCGTCAGACTGATTGAAATATACTTTAGGTTTAGATACACCAAGCCGTCTAAGAATTCTGAAGAAAACTTCTGTTGCAGCTCATTTTCCCCCGATAACCAATTCAGTAACACTTCATTGAAACTGTGTCGTACTGGAAATGTGAGTCTCAGGTTTTTGCAACTGTTGACCCCTTCAACTCGAATATCAGCAAGCCAAGACTTTGACATTCTAAGCTAAACGGACACCATTTCTGAAGACCCCAAGCCAGTTGCATTGAGTTTTGGAGTCCAGTGATTTCTATACCTACCACAGTCAAATCGTCAGCAAAGAGTGAAGAAATATTTCAATATTTTTCGTACTGATATTCCTAGCCTCTGTCAAGAGTATCGTCAAGAGTTTCCACAGTACCTGTGACTCCCACGTCTTTTTCTTCCGCCATGTAGCCCACTGTGTTTCTACTTGAAAACATTCTCGAAATGAGACCTCCATTCATCTATAGTTACTGATCAAGTTTACACTTTTGATTTTGGTCAACATTTTTCATGTTTTCCTAAAAGCACAGGTACAAATCGTATTTTGCGTAAGAACTCTTAGTCTGTTCTCGTTAAGCACTTTTTTTTTTAGCGCTATCAACCATCACAACTCTTGTCATGACGCCTATCAACACCGTTATCCTCCTTTCCCTTTGTTCTTCTAAAATGTCTTAGTGCTGTGCCACATCTTGTTTTTTTCCTTTCCAAAGTATTGAGTGTTCCTTATCGAATCACGAGGATTTGAGATTTAGCTGTTTTACCTTTCATGATCTCCTATTGCATGCAGTTAGCACGTTATAACGATCCTGCAGTCAAAACCTCAAGAGACTTGCGACTATCCATTTCAGTCACATAGGCAGCATACCGCAGAATATTTATGCACATTTCATACATTATTAGGGGAGGGATCCTGTGTTTGATTTACTGCAATATTTTAGGCCTGTTTGGGCTCTCCGCAGAACCAAAAACGGCAAATACTGGCATGTGTCAGAATTTATTCGATCCTCAACCGTTAAAATTTCATCCGAGGAGGCAGAAGGGAGGAGAAACAATGACTTCATCAAGAACGCCACTACCATGCACAGACACATCTAGTCTGTGAAGGTTCCATCTTCATCCCCCTCTGTATATCCACTCAATATTTGCAGTTGCTCACAAGCATACCTTCCAAAAAACATTTTCCAAAATAGCTGATAATGCTGGTGTGTTATGCCCGCGATTCATGAAGTTGAGCGTCCAAATGAGACTACTTCATTGGGTGATATATCATCAAAATCATATTGGATTGCAGTGTCCCTATCCTCGCATTTAAATTGCCAGCTTGTCTCATTTCCCGACCATCATTAAGTGTCTGGTGGCATATACACTGAAACAAAAAGAGAGTCCCTTTCCTGACTCAGTAACACTTTTCCAACTTTAAAGTTACCATGTTGGCAGTATGTATCTATTGTTATCTTCTGCGTTTTTTTTTTCAAGCTTTTTGTGTACTAGGACTAATAAAGGTTCAGCATGTCGACTTAAATGAGAAAATGTTTTCGTATGCACAATGAATTTAATAAATTCGGGACAAATAATCGCAATATCAAAAACGGTTATCATTAAATGTTTCAGTGATGATGGCAACTAACTAGAATTTCTTTGGATAACTTTTCCAGTCTTGATAATCTAATAGTTTGTATAAGCCAGTCGTGTTATACAGCAAGAAAGAGCATTCTCCTTTCTTTACCAGGGGCTGGCCACACCCCTGTCTCCACATCACAGAGGTAATTGAACCGGCGCCACTATGGTCGTAACTTGGAGCATCCAAGACTGAGCGCATCTGTGATCGGTTGAGAAGTCTGACAAGATTGGAGTGATTCGTTGATGCTTCCAGCCAAAGTTGTGTGATGAATGAGTAGGGGAACGGGAGGACATCTTACGTCCAGACAGTTGAATCGTGTCTTGCTGTGGCTGTAGACCACAAACGTGAGGAGGGGAAAATATTTCATTGTCACACCCCTGGATTGTGAACGACGGCTATGCTTAACTGTGGGTGTCAGGTTAGGGTGTGGTGTATCACTACGCGAATTTCAGTTTGATAACCCTTTCTTCAATCGCATTTTGGTAATTGTGTCATCTTTCTGTTTGAATGCATAAGTACCACAGTCTGTGACCAGTTCATCAGGTCATTTTTGCTCTTATCGCATTATATCTTACAGACTTTTGATGAGGGAAGAACCCTTGACGTTTACGTTGTACCAGCACAGAAAGATTTTCAGGGCTGTTTGTATTGCTAAATTACAATGTATTTTCCTTCTCTGCTCATTAACTCTCTCTCTCTCTCTCTCTCTCTCTCTCTCTCTCTCTCTCTCTCTCTCTCTCTCTCTCTCTCTCTCCAACCCTGCTGTTCATGTCTGAAGAATAGAGATGATGGTGTGTCTATATTAGGGAATGTCTTACAGTTTGTGAATTGTAACACCTATGGGCAGGAGGTTCATTTAAAAAAAAACCTACATAAGGAATGCAACACGACATAAACTATCCGTCCCCCACCCAACCAAAATCCTCCTTCCCGGAAAAAAAAAAACACGTTCGCGACCAGCCACCTTGACCTACAAATATCATTAAGGCATGAAAAATACAGTGCAATAACACCAGCAGCACACGTGTAAGCTAGAAGCAAGCGTTTTTATTCGGTTACACGTAAGTTAATTTACTAATCTGCTTTTTGAGCCATAAGTTTGTTAAGAAAATGAAATAGGACATATTTCTATACTTTAGATTTTGATCTCGTACTTTGTTTGTAATGCACTGGGAATCTGTACATTACTTACTACAATCCTGATAGACCTACGGCTATTGTCACTAGCTGGACATTAACCTATCCTCTTTTCCTTTTATGTCAGTCGTACGCATGATTTTGTAACAGCAGCTTTTCTGGGCATTTTCAACGTTGAATTCCTGGTGAATAAAAGAAATGTTGGCGACTGTTCTGTTTTTGCGCGACAGTATGGTTGCGCGCGTGTGGTTACTTCCTAAAATTGTACTGATAGTCGATGTTCATTTTTCAGTTCAGTCTGATTCCTAATTCTAAAATCTTTAATGCCTTGAAGATTGGCGGATCACCAATGTTGAAAACGCTTTATACATGGCTACGTTCTCTGGGAGAATATATTAATACTCCCCAAGCTCAATATTCACCTCCCCCCTTCCCCCCACTCTACTCATTATTGTCCCTGATCAACACTCCTCCTGCTTGTTGCTGCTCAATACTTCCCCTACTCGATACTCCACATGTCCAAACCCCCCCCCCCCCCCCCCCCCCCCCCTGCTTTCGCCATTTACCCTGCTCGTTATTCCCCCGCCAACAGGGAAAGAAAACTCTTGTTCCGGGGAAGGGGGCAAAAGCATGTAATCTTTCCCATGCCATAGGTAATTTTTACCACGCACTTGCGCGCATACAAGCGCCCACCACACGCACACAAACACACATATACGCATACGCACACACACACGCACGCACACACACACATATACACACGCACGCACTTACACACCACGCACGCACGCACACACACACACACACACACACACACACACACACACACACACACACGCGCGCGCGCGCACGCACACACACACACACACACACACACACACACACACACACACACACACACACACACAAATATATGCCATAGACAGGCAGAGAAGAGTGTCGATCAGGGGGAGTATCGAACAGGGGATCTGTTCATACGGGAGTTGTACCGGACTGACCCCTTTGCGTGCCAACGAAACTGTCCCGCATCGACATCAGGTTTCACGACACACGTGCTGACGAGTTTTCACACCAGCGGAGCTCGCAGTTCCCCTAATTCTGAACACAAATTTGCAGCATTAAAACAACAATCAGCTGGATCCGAATATTCCTGTTCTTGTTCCTCTTTAATCCCATAATGCTAATGTTTTGCCTGTAGAGTTGCAGTCAAACTAGTTGACAAAACAGAGCCACAAAATTATCAGCTTTTTGCAAAGCAGTGGGTAATTCTGTTCTAATGTTACAGGGTCAAGTTGTTTTCTTTACCTATTTTTCATCTCTTTTTTTTTTTTTTTTTTCCCCAACTTTACACGTATCATTTAGTTCTGATGTTTCGCTGTTTCAAAATTCATCTCAGTATGTTGTCGCTCCTTGAGCGATTATTTTGTTTCAACTGTTTTTTCCTGATTTATGATTTGACGTTTTTTCCAGTCTTTCTTCGGTTTTATTTTTTATTTTATAAGTCTGAAATATTTATCTTACTGCCAGTCCGCTTTCTTCCCTCCATTACACGATTCACACACACACACACACACACACAGACACAGAGAGAGAGAGAGAGAGAGAGAGAGAGAGAAGAGAGAGAGAGACGGGAGAGAGAGAGAGAGAGAGAGAGAGAGAGAGAGAGAGAGAGAGAGAGAGAGAGAGAGAGAGAGAGATGAATAGACAGATAGATAGACAGACACATGGAGAGATACCAGTTTATGACCAATCATTAACCAGTTATTTGCTCTTCAGAATAACGGTACAAGTGCTATAGTCACCGTCGTCATTTTTGTTTTTTTATAGGAGTAGTATTGTCTCCTTCGAATATTTTTTAAAGTTTCAAGTGCGCAACTTTTAATCATATTTAGGAATTTTATCATCATCTGACTTTGTCATTATTAATAATACGACATAAGTTATGACGATTGGAAGGTGATCCCTTCCCACGCAATATCCCAAGGACCAGTGTTAGTTGCCCCTATTTTAGGAGATACGGTGTCAAATCTATTGAATTTGAGTAGTGTGTTGTGATATGTGGGAGTCCAGCAATTCGTCCATCATTTAGTAAAAGTAGAATCGCCAAGATTGCTTACAATTTTTTGCTGGTAACTTTTGAACAACCAAGGTACCAAACAGGAGCTCCAAGTGTCATCAGAGTTGTAAATTCGGTATTTTTAACCATACTGTATTACCCTCTTGGGCCATTAAGATAATACACTGAGATGATGTTATACACAGATCTGTTCCTGACTTTTGTTTCAGCGCCTACAGCAAACAATTTTCTGTATCTGTTTGTACTGGATATTGGACAATTGAACAAATATGTGTGTGTGTGTGTGTGTGTGTGTGTGTGTGTGTGTGTGTGTGTGTGTGTGTGTGTGTGTGTGTGTGTGATGGTGAGAGAGGGATAGGGAGAGAGAGCTGCATTATCGTGCATTAATTCAGCTGACCACCAAGTCTACATTACGGGTTATCAATACGTGACAAACACGTCGCGACGTCCGTTTTTTTCCCCAACAGTAAGCCATACCAACAGTAAGCTATACCAACATGTAAACCATACCAACATGTAAGTCATATCAACATGTAAGCCATACCAACAGTAAGCTATAGCAACAGTAAGCCATACCACCATGTAAACCATACCAACGGTAAACCATACCAACATGTCCACCTAAAATACAGTTTTCACCTGACCAGTCACACCCTTACCCGAAGCAGAATGGAGTCACTACCCAGCAGTGTCGACACGTCTTTGGCAGAGTGTGTTTCCGGTGACGTCAGCTCCAACGCTGATTGGCTGTTCACGGTGGGTTCCCGCTCATTTCCGGAATCAAAGGAACAGCCACACAGCTGGCACACCTCCCTGCCATGCTCCCTCTGGGCAGGACTAGTTCCCGCAGGAACGTTATTGCTGTTGGAATCGTCATTTGGACCAAGTCCCGGTTCGTTTGACAACGTGCCGGCAGCTGTTGGATTTTCGTTGTCTTGAGAACGAACCGTCTTGTTTTCCACGCTCGCTTCATGATCCGATAACGGATCATTGGCATCGTTTTGTAAATGGTCCGACAGCTGACCGGAACTGTCTTTCTTTCTTACGGAAAACGACAGAAAAATAGTTGTTGTTTTCCAAATCCAGTATGCACACATCGTTCTGCTGCTCAGACTGATTCAATCCCATGGTTGGGGAAGATTTCACATCAGGCAGACTTTCTACCTTGCCACCCAAGGTTGGCTGTGGACCGGTGGTTTGCTTGGTTACGTTTACACCTTTCAGTGAAGAGTTCATGGTGCTGAGATTCGGGGTACTTTGTGAAGGGTGCATATCCCGCTGGTTCAGTGCATTTCTGTGGAATTCACTGGTATCATCCAGGTGAGTGGGAGTATCCCCTCTCTCTGACAAGTCAGAACCCGCCAGTCCAGTGATACTGTCTGGGAGGTGTTCCGAGAATGACACGGACAGGTACACGGCTTGCGAGATTTGAGTGCCGGAAGAACACCACCGAGTCTAAGACCGTTGCCACCCTGGATGGGATAGCCGGTCGTCGGAAAGCTGTCTGGTTTTCCCTGCTCAAGCAGTCTGGAGTCGAACGTTTCATAGGCTCTGTAGTGGTGATGGTTGTGTTTGCGCAAAGTGAACGAAATCCGAATACACGTATTCATTGCTGGACAGGGTGATTTCAGATTGTGTTTTCTCCTTCAGTGATGAGGAGAAGTCGAGACCGACATCCACATGATCACTGGAATCCCCATTGGCACTCTTTTCATTGTCTGCACCGTTTGAACCCGTCCCTCCATCTTGTCTATTCCTTGACGAGGAGCGACTTTGACCCTGTTCTTCTTTCGCGGCAGATTTGTCACTACCGCCACTCTCTTCTCGCTGTTGTCGTCGCCAATGACGTCGATTTGTCCCCGGCAGAGACAGCGAAGAGGTTGGAGGACGACCTGGATCGAGGCTGGACAGAGGTGGGTTTGTCCATGGCGTCCCGGGGCTGCTTGTCGTGTGTTGAGGGTGATGAGGGCCGGGGGTCTCGGGGCCCCAGAACGCCCCCCACACCGGCTGCCGCTGGACCGGCGATCGGTCCTGCAGGAAGGTCCAGGGCACGTTGACCACATCCATGGCGCTGGACACGGTGGGGGACATTCGGATATCGTCCTCCTCGCTTCGCGCCTACGGTCAACACAAAAAGGAACAGGTTTGATCAAGTGGTGACGCAACTCACGTTGGTTTTGGGAACAGCTTGAAAACATTTGTTTAACGAACTGGAATTATCAACAACAACAACAAAGAA
>JADBJO010004584.1:122500-125000 GCA_016801955.1 Conus betulinus
CACCCCCCCTCCTCACCCTCTCAACGCCCCCCCCCCCCCCTCCCACTCCCTAATTTGGCGGCATGACACAATGAAAATTTGAAAATTTTCCATTTCTACACCATTTAAGTGTAATGGCCTACACTCAAGGGTAACTGATAGTCGCATAGATTCCATGAGAGAGAGAGAGAGAGAGAGAGAGAGAGAGAGAGAGAGAGAGAGAGAGAACGCCAAAGACTGAAGGTACAGTATTTCTACCAAAGGCTTCAAACCATTAATTCATGTATATACAGACTTTACATACAGATTATATACAAAAAGGCATAGTAAAATGTCAAGGATATGCACAGATGAGCACATGAATATGTACACGGTCATTTCCTTTCCCTATGATGATGATGATCATAGACATTAAATCCCCTTCTCCATTCTCTTACCTACAGACACCTGGGAGTAGGTGGGTGGGGAGTCTTCTTAGTCATGATCATATTAACTCCCCCTCTGTCACAAAGTAACTCCCTGGGAGTCAGGAAAAACACGTGTACACATTAATCACAGGGGAGTTATTCTAAACTGTGAAAAACTGACCCCCCCCCCCCCCCCTCACCCTTAGTGGGCAGGGAGTTAAACTTTTACACACCTGGACTAACTCCCGGGAGTTAATCTGGATGTAGTACAGACAACCTCCCACGGGGGTCATTCTGTTACAGGATGGGAGTTAAGTCTGATATATGTACAAAATGACCCCCCCCCCCCCCCCCCTTTAATGTTTTCAAGAATTTGTTGAGACTTGTACAAAAAAGATTTTAGAACATTTTGAAGTTTTACTGAGTGGAGTTTTTGGCACAGGGTGAGAGTCATTCTAGTTTAACTCCCGGGGAGTTAAATTTACATAAGAACAGTTTAACTCCCTGGGAGTTAAACCATTTGGGGAGTTAAAACTTTTCGTTACACCGGCCTTCAGGACCTCCATGGGCGGAACCAAAAAACGTGACAACCCGAACGAACACCAGAGCTAGGCTGAGACAACGAATGTCTTAGTTCTGCACATCTATGGATACAAGAAAGCACAAACCATCCTTCACGCTCAAATCAACATTTGTTCATTGTTTAGAACAGAAAAGATAATGAATAATGAAACAAAATCAGTGTCTTCTGCAACTCGGACGAAAAAACAAAACAAAATAAAAACTTCCTTTAAAAACCTCAACAGCGACACCGCCATCGTCAGCAACGGCCAGACCATAGCTTCAGATGGCCAATGTTTAACAACAGGTGATCATCGATTCATCAGTAGTATGTTCGTAAAGCAGCCGTCAGACGGTAGCCATGAACTGTAAAGTTTCAATAATGGACAAGGATACGTGTGCAACACACACACTGCCATGCAGATCTGGTTGTACGGCGATCATGTATCCCCACTCCTTTCCCCCTCTTTCTATGCAACTGTAGGCCCCTGCCTAATCAGTCTGTCACTGTCACAGTTTTGTAGTAGGCACACGCTCGATGAAAATGGCCACCTCATTCATTGATGTGCAATAGAAAGTGCTTTGTTTGCATTTCTGACATAGCCGTTTGTTGCATTCATCGCGTGTGGGTGTATTTGAAGTCGAAAGTGCTCTGAGTGATCGATTCCATAATTGAATCAGTGTAAGTGAACATGAATATTTTTGTGACGGACCGTTTTTTGTCTGGTCACAAATTTTTACAACCGTGTGTGCCAGAACATGTTCATCCAAAAACCGGTTGGTTAGTTGACCTGACTGCTGCTCACTGCGCTCTGTATAAGCCAGCTGAGCTGAAACGGTCAGGTAGTCTCTACAGAAGTTCCAACAGTGCAAGTTCCCAGTGGCCGAAGAGGGACTCCTGAACGAGTTGCTGTGGCAGTCGGATATATTAATTATTAGCAATTTGAAATTGCCACCGAAATCATTCTCCTCCGCTATAGGCGACTGTAACTTTCTCAGCGCCTAGTAAAGGTTTTTAGGGGGGGGGGGGGGGGGGGGAAAAAGCGTTGTTGTTTTGGTATATCTTGTGACTTGACAGGAGAATAGGATGAAACTGTTTCTAGAAAGTATGAATAGAAAGAGAAAAAAGTATATTGTTAATGAGTGATCGGAAAGGAGGTGGTTTTGCTAGTTCATGGCTTTATGATGAAAAAAAAAAGTTTGTTTATTCTAATGTATTGTAATGATGTTATTGATAGTAAGCTCCGGAAGTGAGCGATGGAAACTATCGCGTATTAATGGCTGTGATGTGTGTTTAAACCATCCATTGATATGAATAATGAATATGTGATTATGTGGAATGATAAAACCATTCTTATCATTCGTGATGGAAGAGACATGAAAGACATGAAATAAAAAAACATTCTTATCTTGATCAAAGAGACGAAAGAAATCGTTTCTTATATGCAATGATTATATTCTTGGTTTATCGTAAAAAGGTCTATGTGGAAATCCTTTGCCCCCCTATGTGTAAAGTATGATTCGGAAAAGAGAATGCTCTATTGTGACATTGT
>JADBJO010004584.1:135000-162500 GCA_016801955.1 Conus betulinus
ATCTATCTATCTACCTACCTACCTACCTACCTACCTACCTATCTATCTATCTATCTATCTATCTATCTATCTATCTATCTATCTATCTATCTATCTATCTATCTATCTATCTATCTAATTCACTCCATCCGTCTACCCTTGCAAAATCATGGATAGTAGTAAAAATTTTACAAAAAAAACAAAGTAAACGTTTGTAATAAAAAAAAAATAGGGCTAATTCTAAACAAAATGAAAAACAAAATTCATTTCCCTTTAGGTCTGAGATGGATGTATCTATACTCTTAGGTAATACTGTCATGAAAATTAGCACCCACTGATCGAAAATTCATTTAAAGATATTTAATATGAACTGGTGCTTTCGAACTGTGTTCACGATTTTTTTAACGTAGCATCTCAAATGGACTTCTGCAGGGTCTCATTATCATTCTGACCACTTATCGACAGTCTTCTGCGCCGTCTGATATATCATTTTCACTACCTATCCACAAAATCAGCACAGTGTGATGTATCATTTTCACTGCCTGTCAGCAAGATCTGCACATCCTGACGATCATTCTAACCACTCATCACCAAGGTATTGTGCACAGTCGGATATATCATTCTCATTACCAGTCTCCAGGATCTTTTGCACAATGTGATTTATCATTCTCTCTATCTGTCATCAAGGTCTTCTACACGATCTGATGTATCATTTTCACTGGCTGTCAACAAAATGTTACATATCCACACTTTGTTGAAAGTCTTCACCAGACTCACGTCCAAGAACGAAAGGCTTGGTGATTTCACCTCATCCTTACTCGTTGCACTTAGAAGAACCGACCTTCGCCTTGGTGGCTGCTGGAATTACATCCTTCAAAGTCTGCCTATGAACTGTGCTCCGACAATGCAGCGTAATCTGCTACACTTTTTGCCGCGGTGCCCATTTCAAGAACGGCAGGGGGAAGGTCGTCAACACAGTTCAGAACGTGTGTTGACTACGGGGATGACCCCTGAAGCTTTGATTCAACCAGTGAAAGCAAAGATCTCCAAGGGAGAGGCAAAGAGAAACGCAACATTGGTTTTTGACCCTTTGGCCACGATGGTGTATAACTGAAGGGGAGAGAAAGACTAACAAATCAAGACGAACGTACACCGTCGAAACAAATCAGCTCTTCAGAGAGTAGAGCAACAAAGATCGCGAACACGTGAGATATCATTTACCAATTCTATGAGTAGATCCAGAAGTAAGTAATGAAGATGTGCGCGACTCGTTCGTTTATAGAAGGTGTACCTGTTGTGTTGCAGAAAGGGGAAAAAAAAGGAAGAAAAAAAAAAAGGCGGAAATGCCAGTGAAGACAGGCATGTGACGCACAGAAAAAAAACGGTACTCCATGATTTGCTCGTAACTGTGGGGAAAAACAGGCTTATAGAGTCATGTTGCATGTAAAAACACTCACTCCTGATGTGAAGTCGGAAAGCTGTCACTACAAACAAACGGCAGGGATGTGTGTGTGTGCGTGTGTGTGTGTGTGTGTGTGTGTGTGTGTGTGTGTGTGTGTGTGTGTGTGTGTGTGTGTGTGTGCGTGCGTGCGTGCGTGCGTGTGCATGCGTGCTTGCGTGTGTGTGTGTGTGTGTGTGTGTGTGTGTGCGCGCGCGCGCGCGCGTGTGTGTACGTGTGTGCGTGCGTGCGTGTGTGTGCGTGCATGCTTGTGTGCACGCGGGCATGCGTGCGTACAACTGTACGTGCATGCACGTGCGCGCGCGCGGGGTGGTGTGTGTGTGTGTGTGTGACTGTAAACAGTGGTGGATGAATTCCAAGCAACACTGTTTTCCAAGGGTCTCATCCTCAGAGAGAGAGAGAGAGAGAGAGAGAGAGAGAGAGAGAGAGAGAGAGAGAGAGAGAGCGTTAATAATCCGTTCACCAGAAACTAGCGACTTGTCAATATCTTTAGATCATCAATACGGAGCACTTCATTCACTGTTAGCTTGCTTTGTTAGATGGTCTGTATCATCAATACAGAGCACTTCATTCACTGTTAGCATCTTTGTTAGATGGTCTGTATCATCAATACAGAGCACTTCATTCATTGTTAGCTTGCTTTGTTAGATGGTCTCTATCATCAATATAGAGCACTTCATTCCATGTTAGCGTCCTTGTTAGATGGACTGTATCATCATATAGAGCACTTCATTCCCTGTTAGCGTCTTTGTTAGATGGTCTCTCCCCGCCGCCACCCCCCCCCCCCCCCCCCCCCCCCCCCACACACACACCTTTTTTTTTGTTTATCAGTGGGGCCTTCATTCTTCTATTTTGCGCCCCCAACCCCTTTTTCTTTTTTTAAAACCATAATTCACTTCCACCATCATGTAATATCCGTGTGTTGACTTACATATAGACGAGCATTTTCCTACTGGTTTGAAAGTTAAGTTGTCGTGTAAAAAGCATCCGGGTTTGAGTTGTTGTGTGGTGTGCTAACGCTTCCGGAATTCCGTCCTGTTACATGTACTACCAATGCATATATACACTGCCTGAAACGACACACAGAGCTTTGCTTCTCCTCTTCCTGTTCTTCCCTCCTCCACACACACACAGAGACTCGCAGCGCACATGTACAGGTAGAAATGCCTATTTCTTTGTTTACGCACCGCGTGTCTTACTTCCCTGGAAAAAAAATCAATTTCTATTTTTTAATTCTTTGCATCAAACACGGACAGTCATCCATAGACAAAGAGCCTCAGGCAGCCACATAAGAGTGAGGAGGAAGTTTTCATATAACTATTGGCGACTGCTTCTAAAACATGTTCCGTTTCAAACGTGTTTCCGCAGATGCAGAGCAGACCTTGTCCTTTTGTTGATGTATAAATACACCTTGCTTACGGGTATTAAATAGTTGATATAGTTATAATTTCCTTTCAGCTCTGTAGAGTTTTCACCACAAAGTAATATGTCAGGTGCCGATACTTCTTAAGTAAACGTTAATTTCTTACCAGATTTTCTTTTTTGTTTGACGAATTTCCAGAAACCCAGAGTGACTCGACAGTTTAATGAAGTCAGCATTGTCCTTGCAGTGCGAATATCTTTTTTTAAACTTTCATTTTAATTAACAAGCATTTGTAGAATGAATATTGTGCACTGGTTTTAAGTTGAGAACTCTTAACCTGATCTTCGTTGTCGTATCTCTCACTCGGGGACCACATATATCACAACGCACGAAAATCCTAAAAACTTTTCTGAACCAGTAAAAAGCAGTTGAGGTAGTCATTTATTTGTATTTTGAAAACATTCAGTATAGTTGTCATTGTTTCGCGTCAGATGAAACAACGACACAATTCTGTCTACAATTATTGTTTTCGTTTCCATCTGTATCTATCCAATGGAGCCATGCTTTTGGAATCGCATTGAAAAGTGCATTGTATTCCATGACAGTGCTTGCGCTGTTTTATCTCAGTTTTTTCCTTTATATCTTTGATTCACAACACTCTATTTTCCCATTAGTGTACCAAATTCTCCGAAATCTCGTTATTGTGCCAAGCTACTATGGTCACTGTCTTTTAAAATCCTCTGTGCAGAGCACTTCGCTCAATGTTAACTTATCTCTTCTAGAATACTCCAAGGGCGGATTGGACGCGGAAGTCCGTCTGCTAATTGTCTTTCCAGAGATGGATTCTATCAAGCCTGTAGGTGTTGAGATTAAGGTCGTTTGCTATTCACAAACTCCCTCTACCCCCCCCCCCCCCCCTGTCCCCCCCCCCCCCCCCCCCCCCCCTTCTCCCATAACGCCGATGGTGACAAAGTCTATTTCCGGGTGAAGACGATGCCCCTCAGAATGAATTTGCGTCATTCAAGGTGCCTCCCCAATACCATTTGTCTGTTGGGAGATGTTCTTTATCTCCAAATCTTGGATTTCAATGAGCGGTTCAGTGAAAGCTCCTAGCAACTTCCCTCAATGATACCTTCGGCTTCCTCTCCTCATTCCAACACCAGCCCCTCTGCTGGCAAAGTGTAGTCCATGATCGTGCCCAAGGCATGATTTCATATGCTCCAGAGATGAGGCAAATTTGTCTGTCCCATCTTCCGTGCCACCACAACGGTATTACCCCCAACGTCACTCCTCTGGCTTTCCTTTCACATTCATATGTCCGGGCGCTGGCAATCCGCAGAGGGAGTGAGTGTCAACTCGTCATAACACAACACGCCAGAGGAGACACTGCGTTGTTACTGGGTCACTTTGGAGGTGATTAGTGGTGCCTGTTCTGAGAGATGAAGTATTTGAGTGTTCGTCAATCGTACATCGGTGGATGATTAAGGACAACTCACTGGAAATCTCCGTTCTGCCGTGTAGACAGGTCTGGGATGTTCTGAGGGAATTCCAGGTTTAGTCATGTACCATCGTCTGCGGTGTTCCTTCTTGAGGACTTCTTGGAACAATCCGTCAATCCTAACGGCGGGTTCTTTCCGAGTCTCCTGGGCCTTTGTCAGCCTGGTCATGTCATCGTCCACTCCCCGTAGAAGCGCTGTCTCAATGACTGATGTTCACCCAGCTACCTGACGAAGAACCACCCCCCCCCCCCCCCCCCCCCCCCCCCCCCCCCTCCGAGACCGTTCTGTTGCAGTACCAAAGATCTGTTATGTAATGCTGCGAGGAAGCCACTCATCAGGAAAGACCCCAGATTGCTGCCTGGTGATCGCAGTCTTGCTTATTGCGTTATACTTTCTCTCTCTCTCTCTCTCTCTCTCTCTCTCTCTCTCTCTCTCTCTCTCTCTCTCTCTCTCTCTCTCTCTCTCTCTCTTTGTGTGTGTGTGTGTGTGTGTGTGTGTGTGTGTGTGTGTGTGTGTGTGTGTGTGTCCTTTGGCTGGGACTTGAACGTAGCACCTGCCAGTTTGCAACCACTTCACTACGGCATATTCTTCTCGTTAGTACAGTGCATGACTAGCATATGTTATTCTAATTAAAAACATAAGAAAACTTTATGCACCAGATAATGGAAATAGTCTTCCTGAGAGAATGAAAAAAACTACCCTGCAAGTAGAGACTGATTCTATCCTGGGTAAATGGAAAACAATTTGTACCAGAAACAAAGCCACCAGAATCAAACATTTTGATGAACACAACATGACACCGATGACCAGCAATTACCGATCAAACTTTTTCGAAATTATTAAACGAAAAACAAAGATTCCAGCAAAAAATAGTATACACGTCCATTTGATCGCTCAACCCTCAATATCACACTGGAACGTGTTCAATATTCTAGAACTGACCGAGGGTTAAAATGAGAGGGTGATTCCCACCCGTATCACCGTAACTGATCAATAGCATCCTAGCATGAACCGTCCTTAATAGTAGTGGTTGAAGTGTGTCATTTTCAGAGTGCGTGCATGTGACTGGCACCGGCATGTGCCCGTGCGTTTGTCCGATGTTTGTCATATGCGTTTGTCCGATGTTTTTGTCATATGCGCTTGTCCGATGTTTGTCATATGCGTTTTTGTCCGATGTTTGCCAGTGGCTGGGGTTGATGATGAAATAGATCTGACCAAAGTCTCTGGGAAAAAGGTCGGTTTTTTTTTTTTTTAACCCGACTTGAACACTGGATCATCAAGTTGCTGCAGATACATACGCGCGCGCGCGCGAACACTGGATCACAACACACAGATACACACGCACACACACACACACACACACCCACACCACACACACACACACGCACGCACGCACGCACACGCTCTCTCTCTCTCTCTCTCTCTCTCTCTCTCTCTCTCTCTCTCTTCTCCTACCACCAACATCGGCCTTCCACTGTCTCCTGCTCTCTCTCTCTCTCTCTCTCTCTCTCTCTCTCTCTCTCACACACACACACACACACACCCGCACGCACGCACGCACGCACACACAAACCTATTTCTCCCTCTGCCTCTATTATCTCTCTCTCTTGTTCACACACACACACACACACACACACACACACACACACACACACACACACACACACACACACAAATAGACAGTCAGAAGAGAAATGGAAAGACAGAGGAAAGCGAGAAAAGAAACATAAGAGAGAGACAAGGGGGGAGGGAAGGGTGTCTACAAAGGAGAGAGAGAGAGAGAGAGAGAGAGAGAGAGAGAGAGAGAGAGAGGAGAGAGAGAGAGAGAGAGAGAGAGAGAGAGATGATACTGAGACAAAACTGAAACAGAGAGATAAGGAGGGATGCAGGGAAGTTAACAACAAAAGAGAAACAACTATTTCAGTAATTTCAACTGATCACTTTTATTTTTTTTTACGCTCATTCGTGGCTTTCGCTGTGATGGAATCATCAGGACATATCAGCAGTGACCTACACTGGAATGGAGCGCGTGTAATCCCACGACATATCAGTCATGCTTACACTCACTCACTCACACACACACACACACACACACACACACACACACACACACACACACACACACACACACACACACACACACACGCACGCACGCGCGGGGGCGAGCGCGCACGCGCACTACGTAAAACGGTCATAAACAATTCATTACCATTCTTTCCATTGTTACATACATATGCCTATGTAACTAATTAATGTGTGACCAGGTCATGTTGAAACGAACAGAACTGATTATCATTTCAGGTGAAAACATGCCTGGTTGTTTAAAACCAATAAAAAAAAATTTGAATATCATCACCAAATGTAACTCATTCAAAAGTGATCGTTCATATAAAAAAAAAAAAGAAAATGATGCCCTATAATGTCTTTTGCATAATAAAAATTATTCTTAAAAAGTGATGCTTTATAATTAAACACAAAATAAAAGTGATGCTGTAAAAATGTCTTTTAAAATTAAGCTTGGTCAATTTCAACGTCAGTGCAGCGAAATTGAAAAGGTCGATAAGGGGGGGGGGGGGGGGGGGGGGGGGGGGATGTCAAAAGTGTGAAGAACATTTCAGAAACATAAACGAGTAATTTGAATAAGCGATTTCCATAAAAAGTGGATCGCCTGAGATGTCTGGTTTTGTCGACCTAAAGAGCTGTGATACAAAGACAGCTGCAGCAAATTCAAAAACCCAGTCCCCTTTTTCTATACCATACAGCTTCTATGCTTTGATACATTCCTTGTTTGCCTATTTTGGCTGGATCCGCCATTACCATACTGACACACACGTTTTAAACAATATTCACTGAAAGATTTTTACAAACTGACATTTATACATGTCATAATTTTGAAGCCCTATCTGATCACAACCGAGTCCCCCCACTCAGTAAATTTATATTGGGTTTCTAACAAATAAATAACGTGTGGCTTGCAGCATGGAAGCGGAGAAATCTAGCTACGTTAAAACAAAACAAAACCAAAAAATCCAAAAACAAAATAAAACAAAACAAAAAACAAAAACAAACAACCTCATTGCAAGGACGCGATGTTCAACGTCTTGCACAAGGCACAATACCCAGCAAACTGATATTCAACAATTCCCAATTGATAAAAAGAAGGGGGAGGGGGAGATCAGGGGAACGGTAAAGTGATGGGTAGGGAGGATGGGTGACAGAAAAATAAGGGCGATATGATAAAGAAATTCTTCAATACAAGTTGACGTGGGGGTCAAGAATATACAATCAGCAAATCGTGACTTTCTGTATACATGGGCACATACAAGAACTTCTGTTCCTTGGTAAAGAACATCCATGCTCGTAAATACTTCTACCATCGTCTCCTGTCATGCTCATCCAAGACGGTACTCGGAGAACTACTGTATGGCGAGACGCTTGAGAAAAATTTCCGTTCAGTTTTACTCTCACTTCCACGAAGGTGGAAGAGTGTGCACGGAAAGAAAAACTGTACACAGTGGAGAAATGTCCCTGCTCTGGTTACACGAGATTGCTGCGTAGAAACACACGACGTGAACAGGACTTTGTGGGACAACCATCTCGATCTGATCTTTGTGGGGTAGACATTCAAATACGACCTTTGTGGGATGATCATTCTGACACGCCCTTTGGGGGGGAAAATTATCCTGATATGACTTATGTGGGTTGACCATCCCAATATGACCTGGAATAACCATCTTGATACGTCTTTTCTGCTTAATCCATCCTGATTCGATCTTTGTAGGACATCAGCCGTATATGACCTTTCTAGGATAACCATCCTGATTCGACCTTTGTTGGATATTTTTTCGGATATGACCTTAATAGGATGATCATCCTCATAGGATCTTTCTGGGATAATCATTGTCTTATAAGATGTATGGGATAATCATCTGGGTATGATCTACTCTAGCTATTCGCAACTTGAACTAAAAGATCATCTGATCGATTAAGAATGCTTCCACCACTACTAGTTTGTAGTTGTGTATTCGTTTTTAAGGCACGTTCGGAATATTCTTCACGCACGTTTTTTTTCTTTAGAAAAACAAACCCTTCATAAAAGCCGTCGAATCTCATATTAAAAATGCAATGTTTAAAACACATTTGTCACTGCACAATTTAAAAAAGAATGGTCGTATATAAAACAAATCACATGTTGAACAACGATTTCAAAATCATATATATCCACTTGCAAGTCCAAACAACTGAACAAATTGTTCTTGTTCCTGGAATGCCAGCATCTGTTGTTGCTACCATCTCCACTTCCGGCAGATTTCCAAGGGCATCCTGTAATGCAGTTTTCCGAGGCTTTTTCCACAGTGTTTACGGGCATCCTATAATGCCGTTTTCCAAGGCTTTCTTTACACAATCATCGTGGGCATTCTATGGCGCGTTTTATCAATGCCTTTTCCACAGCCTACATGTCGTTGTATCATGCGGTTTACCAAAGCCTTTGCCATCGTCTTAATGAGCATCCTATGAGGCAGTTTTCCAAGACCTTTCCCGCAGTCTAAACGGGCGTCCTTGACACATGATATTTAGATAATAGATCACCGTAAAATCGTCGGAAACATGAGCGCGCGGCCTCCATCTGACAAACCCCTTACATCAGCCTCAATTTCTCTTTGGCGTGGGGAGTGTGTGTGTGTGTGTGTGTGTGTGTGTGTGGTGTGTGTGTGTGTGTGTGTGTTTGGGGGGTAGGAGAAGAAGTTTGGAGGAAGGGGATGAGACAGGAAAGTGGAAAGGGTTGTAGGGCGGGGATGGGGAAGCGGGGGGAAGGGGGGTGTATTAAAAAAAAATCATGCAAACTGAGGCACATCCATAAAACATTAAAACCTCCGCCACCGCCACCATCCCCCCCCCCCCCCCCCTTCTCTCTCTCTGTCCTCCTGTTGGTCAGTCGGCTCGTCTTTTGGACGGATTTTAGGGCGTGAAGGGTAAGGACTGCTGTTGCAGGCGATCTTTGCCGTCTGCCGCTGTCAGAACATAAAAATGAACCTTTCAGATGTAATAGGATATTTACATCAGCGAGAGAGAGAGAGAGAGAGAGAGAGAGAGAGAGAGAGAGAGAGAGAGAGTGGAGAGAGGACGGAGAGTGGGGGAGGAGGGAGAGGAGAGGAGAGGAGAGGAGAGAGAGAGAGAGAGAGAGAGAGGGAGAGAGAGAGAGAGAGAGAGAGGAGGGAACGGAGAGTGCGTGGAGTCCTAAGTTGCGTGGGTAAACTCTTTGAAAGATGTGTGCATAAACATATTTATTATTTCCTCATGTCAAACAAGTTAATTTCTGAATCACAATCAGGTTTCATTCATAGTGATTCAACGACCTGCCAACTGCTCAGCATCTACGATAATTTAGTCAAAAACTATGACAAATCTATTCCAGACCAATATGTATTTTTTGATATCTCAAAAGCCTTTGATCGTGTGTGGCACAGGGGTCTCCTATTTAAACTTAACGCAATAGGAATTAGGGGTCAAACTTTTACACTGTTTGATAGTTATATTTCAAACAGATACCAGTCTTTATCGGGGGTGAACAATCCATCGTGAAAACCATTTCCCAAGGAGTACCACAAGGTTCTGTCCTTGGACCACTGTTGTTTTTAGTCTACATCAATGATATAGCTAGTAATATTGAGTCAGATATCAAGCTATTTGCAGATGATACAGTATATCCTTGGCATTGGAAGATCACATCGTGAGGAAAGAAACGTTACAATCCGATTTAATTAAAATAGAAGCTTGGGCTAAAACATGGAAGGTGTCTTTAATGAATTAAAGACTGAGTTACTTAATGTATTCAGGGGGAATGTAGTTTCTCATGACCTACAGTTTGGAAACACAACTATGCAACAACAAAATCATCACAAACATTTAGGAGTCACGCTTCAAAATAACTGCAGGTGTGTGGGCGAGCACGTCAACAACACTGCCGCAAAGGTTCGTCTTCTAATAACTGTCTTCGCTCTTTTAAGTACAAATTGACCAGAGGGGCTCTTGAAACCATGTATAAATCATTTATCCTGCCGATATTTGATTATGCTGACATCATCTGGGATAATTGCGCGGAGTATCAATCAAATATCTTAGAAAATTTACACTTGGACCGCCCTGCGCATTATCACGGGTGCTGTACGTGGAACTAGTCACAAAAAGCTGTTGGAAGAGTCAGGATTTTGTACTCTGAAGGAGCGTCGTCGCAGACACAAAATAATAATGTTCCATAAGATAGTTCACAATGTCTGCCCTAACTATCTCTGTGACCTAATGCCACCCTTGGTTTCTGCAGTCAATCCATATCACCTGCGAAGACCCTTGGATAGACTCATTCCTCGACACCAAACAGATATATACCACAGATCCTTTTTTTCCCTTCAACTGTATCCATCTGGAATACCCTTCCTACTGCTATTCAACAAACCCAGTCTCTCAGCTACCTCAAACACTACCTTTCCTCTGCAGACACTCTTGTCCCACCTTACTACTACCACGGAAATAGAAAGGAACAAATAATTCACTGTCGACTCAGGCTTGCAATGAGTGAACTAAATTATGACCTGTACAATCGCCACATTCATAACGATCCATCATGTGCGTGTACTTATCCCCAAGAAAACTGCCGAACACTTCCTCTTGTACTGCCCTTTGTACACTATACATCGAACAAACACCATCCACAGCCTTCCTAGAGAACTGATTTCTGTTCGTAATTTGTTATTTGGTAATGGGTTCTTTCAACATGGAAACTAAATATTCATATTTTTGAAATTGTTCACAAATTTATTTCTTTAACAAAGCGTTTTGATTTGTAACATAATTCCTAAGACTATTTCCAACTGCCCCTCTGGTCACATCGGGCGTACATATATGGATTTGTTGACCTGCTGCTATTGTGTCTTTTTCTTTTCTCATCGTCACTAGTCTGCATTCTCAATGCAGCCTGGTTCACATTTAGAATTGTGTCCTGACATTTATTGACAAGACTCATGAACTGACTGTCCCGCGAACTGATATTCAGTTATAGAAACTGGTTTGCCCTCTTTTTATATATAACTTGGCATACACCTCCACTTTCGTCACACTTATGTACTTTTCTATTACCTCTCCATCATTTATTTTTCACTCCTTTTGTCGGGTTCTGTTTGATTGTTTATTTATACTTTTTTTTGTTTGTTTGTTTGTTTGTTTGTTTGTTTTTTTTTGTTTTTCTTTTTTCCTGTTTGAAACTTCACGTTGCTGTAACAAAATGCTTTGCTGTTCAGACGTGAACGTCCGTCGCAAATTCATTGTGTGCATTCGCTCATAAGATAGGGCTTTATATAAGTATTTCTTGTTGCCCTGTCTCATTTACTTTTGTAACATTTGTGACAATGTTGAAATAAAATTCGCAAAGTCGGTTCTAGGGAAATCATAAGAAGGGCTTTATATAAGCATTTCGGAGAAACATTTGGTGACAATGGGAAGATTCTGGGAGAGGAGAGTGAGGATAGGGAGAGGAGAGGAGAGAGAGAGAGAGAGAGAGAGAGAGAGAGAGAGAGAGAGAGAGAGAGAGAGAGAGAGAGAAGCAGGCAGGCAGGCAGGGAGACAGACTCTCAGTATCTCTCTCTCTCTCTTACTCACTCACACACACACACACACACACACACACACACACACACACACACACACACACAACACACACACACACACACGCACGCACCACGCACGCACGCACGCACGCACGCACGCACGCACGCACGCACGCACACACACACACACACACACACACACACACCACACACACACACCTACACACACACGCGCGCGCGCGCGCGCGCGCACGCACGCACCCTCCCCCCTCCCCCCCCCCCCTCCCACAATGTAATCTGTGTAAGCAGCACAATACAATGCAGTAACGCCCCTTGAAATGCCAGTGTAACCGTCACTGGGGCCCTGCCCCGTTAGGACTGTGTGGGCGGTCCAGTGACGTCCTTTACATGTCACAGTCATCATCACTGGGGCCCTGCCCCGTTAGGACCGTGTGGGGCGGTCCCAGTGACGTCCTTTACATGTCACAGTCATCATCACTGGGGCCCTGCCCCGTTAGGACCGTGTGGGCGGTCCAGTGACGTCCTTTACATGTCACAGTCATCATCACTGGGGCCCTGCCCCGTTAGGACCGTGTGGGCGGTCCAGTGACGTCCTTTACATGTCACAGTCATCATCACTGGGGCCCTGCCCCGTTAGGACCGTGTGGGCGGTCCAGTGACGTCCTTTACATGTCACAGTCATCATCACTGGGGCCCTGCCCCGTTAGGACCGTGTGGGCGGTCCGGTGACGTCCTTTACATGTCACAGTCTCATCACTGGGGCCCTGCCCCGTTAGGACCCGTGTGGGCGGTCCGGTGACGTCCTTATATATGTCACAGTCATCATCACTGGGGCCCTGCCCGTTAGGGACTGTGGTGGGCGGTCCGGTGACGTCCTTTATATGTCACAGTCATCATCACTGGGGCCCTGCCCCGTTAGGACCGTGTGGGCGGTCCGGTGGGTCACAGTCCTCGTCCTTTATTATGTCACAGTCATCATCATCACTGGGGCCCTGCCCCGTTAGGACCGTGTGGGCAGTCCAGTGACGTCCTTTATATGTCACAGTCATCATCACTGGGGCCCCTGCCCCGTTAGGACCGTGTGGGGCAGTCCGGTGACGTCCTTTATATGTCACAGTCATCATCACTGGGGCCCCTGCCCCGTTAGGACCGTGTGGGCGGTCCGGTGACGTCCTTTATATGTCACAGTCATCATCACTGGGGCCCTGCCCCGTTAGGACCGTGTGTGGGCGGTCCGGTGACGTCCTTTATATGTCACAGTCATCATCACTGGGGGCCCTGCCCCGTTAGGACCGTGTGGGCGGTCCGGTGACGTCCTTTACATGTCACAGTCATCATCACTGGGGCCCTGCCCCGTTAGGACCGTGTGGGGGCGGTCCGGTGACGTCCTTTACATGTCACAGTCATCATCACTGGGGCCCTGCCCCGTTAGGACCGTGTGGGCGGTCCGGTGACGTCCTTTACATGTCACAGTCATCATCACTGGGGCCCTGCCCCGTTAGGACCGTGTGGGCGGTCCGGTGACGTCCTTTACAATGTCACAGTCATCATCACTGGGGCCCTGCCCCGTTAGGACCGTGTGGGCGGTCCGGTGACGTCCTTTAAATGTCACATTTATCATCACTGGGGCCCTGCCCCGTTAGGACCGTGTGGGCGGTCCGGTGACGTCCTTTAAATGTCACATTTATCATCACTGGGGCCCTGCCCCGTTAGGACCGTGTGGGCGGTCCGGTGACGTCCTTTAAATGTCACAGTCATCATCACTGGGGCCCTGCCCCGTTAGGACTGTGTGGGCGGTCCGGTGACGTCCTTTATATGTCACAGTCATCATCACTGGGGCCCTGCCCCGTTAGGACTGTGTGGGCGGTCCGGTGACGTCCTTTATATGTCACAGTCATCATCACTGGGGCCCTGCCCCGTTAGGACTGTGTGGGCGGTCCGGTGACGTCCTTTATATGTCACAGTCATCATCACTGGGGCCCTGCCCCGTTAGGACTGTGTGGGCAGTCCAGTGACGTCCTTTATATGTCACAGTCATCATCACTGGGGCCCTGCCCCGTTAGGACTGTGTGGGCGGTCCAGTGACGTCCTTTATATGTCACAGTCATCATCACTGGGGCCCTGCCCCGTTAGGACTGTGTGGGCGGTCCAGTGACGTCCTTTATATGTCACAGTCATCACTGGGGCCAGTTACGGCTATGTGGGAGGGAATTGCAGTGATGCACTTTGAACGTCACCGTTACTGTAAGTTCAGCTCATTAGGACTGTGCGGGTACTGCAGTTGTGCCCTTTGCACGTGAATGTCTCCGTCACTGAGGGAGGCATGAGTGGGCACCGCACTAATGTCCTCGTCACTATCACTGGGGTCCACAATGCCTATAATTCTGGGCACTGAAAAAAAACGCCCATTGAACGTCACTGTCGCCGTCACTGGGATCCATCAGGGTCAGTGGGCAACACGATGATGCCCATAGAACGTCACTTCCAGCGTCACTGGGGCCCATCGGACCTGCGTGGGCTCTGCAGTCATGCCTTTTGACCATCCGTGTCACCATCACTGGGCTCATCAGGTTATGTGGGTACTGCAGTCATGCCTTTTGACCATCCGTGTGTCACCATCACTGGGCTCATCAGGTCATGTGGGCCCTGAAGTCATGCCTTTTGACCATCCGTGTCATCATCACTGGGCTCATCAGGTTATGTGGGTACTGCAGTCATGCCTTTTGAATGTCACTGTGACTGTCAGTCGAGCCCGCCCCTGGACTGTGTGTGGGCTCTGCAGTCATGCCATCCGAACGTCAATTTCACCGTCATTGGGGTTCATGATGGTGTTGTGTGTGTGTGTGTGTGTGTGTGTGTGTGTGTGTGTGTGTGTGTGTGTGTGTGTGTGTAGGGCACTTCTCTGAAATTCTTTGAAGGTAACTGTCACTGAGTGGAGCAACTGCGAGAGTGCGAGGGCACTTGCAACGATGTCCTTTGAATGTCACTGAGGGTCTGTGTTAAGGTGTAGAAGGTGCTGCCGTGATGCCCCTTGAACGTCGCAGTCACCGTCTGTGGGGCCCTCATCCGGGCTTTGTGGGCACTGCAATGAAATGCTACGAACGTGACGGTCACCATGAGGGGAGCCCTGCGAGAGGGTGTGGGCGCTTGCAACGATGCCCGTTGAACGACGCTGTCACCATCTCTTCTCTGAAGACCTGCTGTCAAGCTCCCCCAAAAGTTTCTTCCTTCTGCTGTCATATACGCTGGATTGCTGACAGGTGACCTCTAGGGAATAGTTTTTGTTCACTTGGTCGGGGTAGTAGTCATAGTAGTAGTGGCAGTAGTAGTAGTAGTAGTAGTGGTGGTGGCAGTAGCAGTAGTAGTAGTAGAAGAAGTAGTAGTAGTAGTCGTAGTCATAGTAGTCGTAGTCGTAGTAGTAGTGGTAGCAGTGGAAGAAGTAGCAGAAACAATAGTAGCAGAAATAGTAGTGGTGAAAGTAGTAGCAGTGGAAGTACTACTAGTGGAAGTAATAGTGGAGGAAGTAGTTGTAGTAGAAGCAAGCAGCAGCAGTAGTAGTAGTAGTAGTAGTAGTAGTAGTAGTAGTAGTAGTAACTGTTGTAGTTGTTGCCGCTGCCGCTGCTGTTTAAAGATGGAAGAGGAGGTAGTGCAGGAGAAGGTGGGGGTGCTGGTGGAAAGGTGAACGAAGGGCAGGGTAAAGGTAATCAGGGGGGGGGAGGACGGGGGGAGAACGGGGGGTGGACGGGGGGGGGGGGGGGGGGTCACCGTGAAGCAGAATATACGATCGGCCACTTGGAACTCCGGTCAGACAAGTGACCCGACTCATTCACGCGGGCCTTAAGGCGAGTTCATGGACATCCAAGGAGAGCCCCCTCCCCCCCCCCCCCTCTCTACCCTCTCCCCCGTCCACCTCACCCCCCCCCCCCCCCCCCCCCCCCCTCACCCCGGCATTCTCAACCCTAGTTGTCAGAGAGTGGGGGCAGACTTACGGAAGAAAGAAAGTCCGTTTACATTGACCAGAGGTTTGGATTCGTAGTCCGAGGGGTCATGTGATCTGCACGTGTACACTTGACATTCCACACGTCGCAGGTCAGCATGTCGCACAGCCAGAACAACAGCTTGAGCTGAACACACACGCACACACGCACGCACGCACACGTATACGCACACTGGGTTTATTGACTTTTCAAATGCAATTTAAAGAACGTAATGATTACAAGAAAGAATGCAAAGTTTACTTACACCATTCCGATAGTAAATCCTCTCATTCAAACGAAATGAGAATATCCTACAGCAACATGTTCCTTTTAAGTTTTATCAACTTTTTTCCCCCCGGAAATCTACATGTGAAAGAATGATTTTTCATGTCACAAACTGACAGTTTTACGGGTTTTGGTTATCGAAAACCGTTTTTTCAGAGGGTTAGAAAACAAAACGAAACAAAACAAAAACAAGAACAAAAGCTGTCGGTATTTATTCGAAAACAAACTGGCTTTTCTCTAAAATAAGGTCTCGCGCACACGAAAAAGCCATCGCCCAATTCCGGAATAGGAAGGCAGTTTTGACCTTGGTAGGGACAACACACGCATACATAGCATGAATCCTTTGCAAAAATCGAAAGAGAATAAGCGAAAGTCTGAGTCACTGATATTTGCTTGAATGAAACGAATGATTAGAGTTAGAGCCAACCAAGCAGCCAGTCAGTCGGGTCTACAACCGGTTGGCAGCCCGTTGTGCGAACGCTGTGCGTGGATTGTAAAGCGCTAAGAGCTTGGGTTCCAAACGAGGATAGGCGCTTTGGAAATATGATGATATTAATAGCTTATGAAAAACAAAATCCACTTTCCTGGCGTTTGACCGGTTGATAAACCCCACTCTGTAGGTAAGGAAATCTGTCTGTCGTCGTTCTCTCTCTCTCCTCTCTCTCTCTCTCTCTCTCTCTCTCTCTCTCTCTTAGGTCAGTTCTCTCTCTAAGTTCTCTCTCCTCTCTCTCTCTCCTCTCTCTCCATGAATTTAGGTAGTGCGACTAAGTTACATTTTATGTATAATCCCCCTTCTGAGGGACCAATGCCCATAAGAATAAAAACCTCTGAATCTCTCTCTCTCTCTCTCTCTCTCCTCTCTCTCTCTCTCTCTCTCTCTGTCTTCATGAACTGGTCGTGCGACTTAGTTATGTTTTCATGTATATTTCCCTTTTGAGGGACCAATGCCCGTAAGAATAGAAACATCTCTCTCTCTCTCCTCTCTCTCTCTCCTCTCTCTCTCTCTCTCTCTCTCTCTCTCTCTCCTCTCTCTCTCTCTGTGTCTCTAAACTGGGGTCATACGACTTAGTTATGTTTGTTTCATGTATATCCCCCTTCTGAGGGGCCAATGCCCATAAGAATAAAAAAAAACAACCTCTCTCTCTCTCCCTCCCCCCCCCCCCCCCCCCCCCCCCCCCCCCCCCCCAGCGCTCATCTTGACGTCTTTATGATGAGCAGAGTAAGATAAAGAATGACTGACATTGTTGTTGAACCTTCTAAAGAGCAAAGATAGACACACACACCCTCCCCACCCCACATAACCCTCTCCACACCCTACAACACTCTCTGTCTCTATCTGTCTCTGTCTGTCTGTCTCTCGTCTCTCTCTCTCTTCTGTTCGTCTGTCTGTTCTCTCTCCTCTGTCTCTGTCTGTCTGTCTGTCCTGTCTGCCTGTCTCTCTCTCATCATTACACTGACGCATAAACTGCGTGTTTGGTGATATTGTACTTATTGCAGTGTTATACGTTTGATTTTGTCAATATGAATTATGTGTATTGACACGATGGGTACATGACAAAGTTATATCGTAAGCTCAGGCTACGAACTGAATTCTTCATCCTTGAACATCAAAAGTTCAACTCTCCTCTCTCTCTCTCTCTCTCTCTCTCTCTCTCTCTCTCTCTCTCTCTCTCTCTCTCTCTCTCTGTCTGTGTGTGTGTGTGTGTGTGTGTGTGGTGTGGTGTTAGGCAGTTGTGATTTTGACAGATGAAAATTACGTCATTGTTTTATTTTTCTTCTACATTGTTTCAAATCCTGATATTAACATTTACGTAATCAGTTATAATCTAATTTATTTTGTTTCCTGCTGTTGTGTCGCTGAAAAAAAGTTCACTAGAAAGGAGTTCACTTAGAACCAAGTTCACTGGAAAAAAAGGAGTTCACTGGAGGATGGGAGATGGAAGGGGACTTGTTGGAGGGCAGGGAAAAAATGTTTGTTTCCTTGCATTACAAACATTTTTTCGGTGCTGCAAATATTAATGTATACCCCCCCCCCCCCCCCCCCCCCCCCCCCCCCCCCCCCCTTCTTAACATTAAGGTTATATGTAGGCCATTGCCAATTGAAAAAAAGTATATGAAGCGTCTGATGCGTCTGCCCGTTTTTTCTGTCTCTCCCCTCCCCCCCCCCTCCCCCCCCCCCGCCCCCTCTCCCCCCTCTCCCCCCTGCTTTTCTCTCTCTCACACCTCGCTCCCTTCCCCCCTTTCTCTCTCTCTCCATATCTCTCTCTTTCTCTCTCTCTCAATCAATCTTCTTCTCTCTCCCTCCTCCCCCTTTTCTCTCTCCCTCCCTCTCCCTCCCCCTCTCTCTCCCTCTCCCTACTTCCCCCCTGTCTCTCTCCCTCCCTCCCTCTCTCTCTCTTCTTTGTCCTCCCTCTCCGTCTCTCTCCTCTATCTCCCCGCCCCACCCTCTCTCTCTCCCTCTTTCTTTCCCTACCCTCTCTCTCTTCCTCCCACTCCCTCCCTCTCCCTCTCTCACTCTCTGTCCGTCCCTCCCTCTCCCTCTCTCTTCCTCCCTCCCTATCTCTCTCCCTTCTTCTCTCTCTCTCTCTCTCTCTCTCTCTCTCTCTCTCTCTCTCCACACCCTATCCCACACGGACCCTGACAATGAAGCGGAGAGAGATGAGCGGGCACCGAGGGAAGCTTCCAGAAGACAGGGAGGTGGCGGGCACCCTCAGCCCCAGCACCATCTTCCGCCATCTGCTGTTGCCTGGCACCGGCTCCAACCACAGCGTGCCGCCCTCCACGCCCTGCGTCACCTCCAGGGTCCGCTCTGGAACCTTGCGGCTCCGGATGGTGAACACCTGCCGTCAGTCAACACCGCTGTAGCTGCTGCTTTGGACACTAATCTTGCTTAAAAACACTGTGACTAAACAGTAAGTCATAATCAATCAACACTAAATCGACTGGAGGATACAAGTGATCGGAAAATAGGATATGATCGATATGAAATCAACCGTAATCAGTAAAGCAATGATCAATCAACACTGAATCGATTGAAGGATATAAGTGATTGGTTAATAGGATATGATCGGTATAAATCATTCGATGATGAGCGCAGAATGGAATCCGTCGCAAATAGATAAGAACTTAAAGAATAGAAAATGACCAGTTCAGGGGAGAGTAATCATACCTAACGTCAGCGAGCTAAAGCTACATCGTCTCCCCTTATTCAGAAAACCTCTGGTAATTTCTTTGGGGTGGGGTGGGTGGGGTGGGGTGGGGTGGGGTTTTAAAACCAGGTATGCGTGTATGTGCATATATCAAATATAGATAAATGAGAGAAGGGAATATAGATGAGAGCTAGACTGAACATGATCAATGACCAATACCACATATCTAATCAATCTATTTATTGATTAATTAAATAAGAACCAATTATACTTTTGCATATTAACCAGTCAAGGTCACCTAAATCACGTGAATAGATCACGAAAAAAAAAAAAAAAAAAAACAGCTGCAATGATCCTCGAAAACAAACAAAACAAACAAACAAACCCTCAAATAAATGAAAACACGCAACGACCTATTTAAAAAGAAAGACTTATCAAGAGGTATGCCCATTTTGACAGAAGGATCACCGCTCGCATAGACGTCCCTAGCTTAGATTATTGAATGCATTAAAAATAGTAACGATACTCGATGAACTAGTACCGCAGATTTGCTCCTTCCACCACACAGGATGGAAATAACCCTTTAGGTTACCTAGCTGTTGTTGTTCATCCTTCGATTTCGAAGATGACCGTGACTTCATCTCAGATGGAAGATCGCCGAGTGTGGGTCCGCAGGTGGCTGGTGAAGCCGATCTGGGCCCGGAAGAACGCCCACATGTGGGACACATGTGGGTGGATGCTACAGTGGAAGTGGAGGTAGTTCCGGCCTTGCGCGCGCTCGCTTTCTCTCAGCTTCTGCTGTGCGTCTCTTCTCTGATGTACATGCACCCTTTGTGATGCTGCTTCGCCAGGCTGGGCGGTCCAGGGCAAGCGATTCCCAGGTGTTGAGGCCGATGGTGGTAAGCACATTTAGTTGGGAACTCGCTGTGCATTCTACCCTGGAGAATTATATCTTTCACCCTTACTCGTCAATAGCTGACAAGAAAAACAGATGCACACTGGGGTTGTGCTCAGACATCATCCCCGATGACAAAGGGTGGCAACAACAACAACAACAACAACAACAAACAACAACAACAAAAGGATTAAAAAACGGTTACTTACGCAAACATCTCACCGGAGGGGGTCCCTCAGTGTTCAAGCCAAGGAACGAAGAAAGAAAAAATACTGGAGGGTTTCAACTAGCAATACACTCGGTTTTCAGACCATTTTTGTTCTTGCCGACAGTCCAGTTTCTGCTCTGCGCAGTGCTAGACCGCTTGAAATAAGATAGAGCGTTTTCAGCACTTTTGGCATGATTTCAGTTTTGTCTCCATTCAGGTGAAGTTTGTTGGAGGTCGTCCATGGTTTATGATAAATACAAGACTGGGTGGACTGCACGCTATTGATGTGACTTATCATCAGATACGTGCAGGTGTCCGGCACAGGAGAAACTGTGGTGGGACAAAAAGAGGCGATGAACTAAATCAGCATGGTTTGTGTGTGCAAGGAATAAAAAAAAATCGAACCCAGGACAGCTTTGAGCCACGTCAAGGGAAATGCGTCAAAGGAGAAAAGGAAGATTTACTGAAGAACCATTACAGTTGTTTTCCTCCACAGTTTAAGGCAATGTTCCTGTGTAGCCTCGACTGAAATACGACAGCTTTCTAAATTATTCAGCTTTGTTCACATTTAGCCCTATTAATTTCCGAATAATTCGCTAACTTTCCCACCGTCGTTACATTGGTTCCTTCATGGAACTAAATTCGATAGTCTCGGCTGTATTCACATTTACCCCCGTAAGAGAAAATATATTGATGGAAAGATGCTCTCTGTTCGTAGAGTATTCTGTCAATAGAATACCTTCTGTTAAAGGTGATTGTGGACATTGCACCTCTTTCTACACAAACATGCACAGTCCACCACCACCCTTTCCATGAACTCCACCCCAGCCCCCTTCGACACACTCACACGTGCTCTCCTTACGCACTTCTTCGTCCCCTCCCCCCTCATTGTCAACCCATCACTTCCGTACCCCTCTTACCTGCAGAAATTCCAGCGACGCCGAGCGGATAGTGGAGGAGGAATGGTTCTCGATGAGGACGGACACTGGAAGGATCTCCCCCGCGGACCACGGACTTGCAGGGCAGGTGTAGGCAGCACATGACGGGTGCCAGTTTGCCCGCTCCTGTCTTCACCATCTTCATCTTTATTCTGGTGTTCTTCTGGGTGACAAACATCACCAGCACGCCTGGCAGTTATGGTGACTCTGCAGCAGCAAAAGTCCGTCATTGAATTTTCTTCGAAACTGACAATCATTACAACAGGATCATGTTACCTCATTATTACTTGTTTTCTTGCTTTTCGTCCTGAATGTGCAATTATGAACTTATAAGAACGGATAATTAAAGGTGCGCTCACATGAACCCGACACGTTGCCGTGAGCTGTGGTCACCCCGCTGGCTTTAAATTATGCACAAAGTCATTGTCTGAGCTCCCAGCATGAGTGATGACGGCATACATTTACACTGAATCAATCAGTGCAAGCCAGCACCGGTCAGCAAATTTTGTTTTGTCGCAAACATACAGAACATATGGCTGGCTGACCCACGAGACAGAGAGGGGGGAGGGAGGGAGGGAGGGAGAGAGGGAGAGAGAGAAGAGAGACAGAGAGAGACAGAGAGAGAGAGAGAGAGAGAGAGAGAGAGAGAGAGAAAGAAAGAGACAGACAGACAGACAGACAGACAGAAGATAGTGAATATATTGACTGAAGGAATGCAGGACATAGATGGAGAGAAGATGAAGAAAAGGTGGATGTGAGACGAAGGCGGGAAGAGAAAGAAAGTACAAAAACGAAATGTAAAAGATTGAAACGGCACTTTTTGAAACTTTATCCAAAAGGGTAGAACGTAATATAAAGTGATACATCATATATTAGTCCACATGACAAGAAAAAAATGGCGTCAATTTAAAACAAATGCTGCTTTCCATTCTGTAAGGGAGGAGAAGCGATAGAGACAACGTACAAGGGTACAAGAAAAGGAGAAGAGAGTGGACACCATCAAGTTCCACATCAAAACCAGCTCCTTGGTTTCTTTTCTCTTTTCTTTCATATCATACTTAAACCAACCAGGCCTGACCGAAGCGACCGGACCGACATCAGGACGGTGTGTGCCATACGCCAGGGTTCCTCACGTTTCGCCTGTTCTTCGTCGGGACAAC
Source organism: Conus betulinus (assembly GCA_016801955.1). NCBI lineage: Eukaryota > Metazoa > Mollusca > Gastropoda > Neogastropoda > Conidae > Conus > Conus betulinus. The sequence goes on from JADBJO010004584.1 coordinate 157,535, forward strand.
AGGACACGGCTGTTGTTTTCAGCTCTTTACATTCACAAACACTTGAATAGTGGAATCTACGTCGCAATCTTCACCATTCTCAGCTCAGTGAAGAAATGGCCTTGCAGCTTTGAACGAGGTTGTACCAGGGCTCAACATCAGCCACACAACATGGGAGCAGACTGCCCAGGACAGAGATGGTTGGCAATCAGTTGTCCGCAAAGGAGCAGAGACCTGTGAAAGCAACATAATTGCTGCAGCTGACCAGCGCAGGATGATCAGGAAGACCAGTGTAAACAGATCTCCAGCTGCTGCCACCATCCCCTGTCCATACCGTGATAGATCTTTCGGGGCCGGGCGCAGATCGGCCTGACCAGCCATCTACGCACTCATCCCCGATCCCAGATGACTAGATGGTCTTCGTCATCTCGACGGACAACAAACATAACACCAGGACTCTATGCCTCCTCACTTGTGGCTACAGCCATGCCCGAAACCGCCATGGAACCGTTACAAATACCTAAACCAAACGACATCTAATGTGGCATTACAGGGCTATCATAGCTCTCTCTAAACCCCTACGTGATATTCCAAACCACAAGGCTAGACTAAAAAGAGGGGCTGACCCCATGTGAATGGTTGGTTCCGGAAGGGTGCAGGGAACATCAAAACAATCCTTATCTTGATCCCATATCTAACGCGAAACTTGGCATGGGTCAACTCCGTGAACCCCCCGCTAAAGACTCAAACTCTCCTCAACCAAAACAACAGCAGCTCCGGCATCACAGGACCTCCAGCCTCTATTCATTCTTTATTTCTCGCGTTGTTTTTTAAGCAAAGCACAAACCCCACTCTCGCTTGAATCTCACACTCAGCCGCCGCCACGGTAAACAATGTGATACTTTAACGTGGGACACTGTCTTAAAATGGACATGAGGAAACACCCCCGGGAGAGTTCCCTGAAAATGACACAGCGTGCACTAACATCGGTCCGTGTAAGCTTACGCCGCTTTATCTGCCCATGGTTTGACTACAGAGTTCAGACTCACGTTTCTCATTTCCTCTCGGCTCAAGGGGAAGCTGTTCGTCAGAATGATGGGGTGGGTGGCCGTCTCCGTTTGTGGTGTCGGTCTGCCTCCGAACCACCGTCGGCCCCGTGGGCACGTACCTCACCGTGTCGTCAGCCAGTACCGCACAGAGGCGTTGCCGGCATCATTGCCTCGCCATGACTCGGGCACCGGCTGGTGGAGCCGAAACCTGGGAGCATTCCCGGTGGTCAGAGCTTCTCTCTTTGTCACTGTGCATTCCTGTCTTTGTCAGTATGCATTCCTGTCTTTGTCAGCATGCATTCTTGTCTTTGTCAGTATGCATTCCTGTCTTTGTCAGTATGCATTCCTGTCTTTGTCAGCATGCATTCTTGTCTTTGTCAGTATGCATTCCTGTCTTTGTCAGCATGCATTCCTGTCTTTGTCAGTATGCATTCTTGTCTTTGTCAGTATGCATTCCTGTCTTTGTCAGTATGCATTCTTGTCTTTGTCAGTATGCATTCCTTTGTCAATATGTATTACTATGTTTGTCAATATGCATTCCTCGTCGGTGTGTATTCCTCTCTTTAGTACGCATTCCTCTGACGGTGTATTGGTCACTTTTTTTTCAGCACATTTTCCTCTTGTCAGTATGCAGTTCTCTCTGTGGGTCAGTATGTATACCTCACTGGGTCAGTATGTATTCCTTTCGTCAGTAAGTATTCTCTCTCTCTCTCTCTCTATCTCTCTCTCTCTCTCTCTCTCTCTCTCTCTCTCTCTCTCTCTCTCTCTCTCTCTCTCTCTCTCTCTCGGTGTTCTTCTTCATAGAATATAGATCACTTTGTCAGCACATATTTCTCACCTTGATCAATATGCATTTCTCTCTTTCTTAGCATGTGTTTTGTTCTGTTCGTCATTATGTATTTATTTCTTGGTCAGTGTATCGATCACTCTGTCAGCATGTATTCCTCTCTGTCATTATGTATTACACCGTCGGTGCGTATTCCTCTCTTTTTAGCATGTTTTCCTCTCTTAGTATCCCTCCGTCAGTCGATTGGCCACATCTTAAGTGCGTACACTTGTCTCTGTCAATAGGTATAAGTGTAACCCTGTAAGTGTTTCTCTCTTTGTCATTATCTTTCAGTTTACCAGCATGTTTTCCTCTCTTTGTGAGCACGCACCTCTTTGGAGCTGTGTCTTTCTTCGTCCATCGTGTTTTTTCTGTATAGAGTGACTATAACAAAGTGACAGCCCTGATGTGGCCCTTTGCGGTCAGCTGGGCTATGAACAACGTGAATCGAGTTGAAATATTCCTCCGTCAGTTTTCCTGTCTGTCAGTAGAACCGTCATTTTGTGACGGTTGCTGTCTTTTTTTTCTTAGGATGTGTTCCTCTCTTTGTCAGTGTTCTTTTCATCGCCAGTGCTCCTCTGTTGATTAATGTCTCCATTTGTTTGAGCACAATATTGCTCTGTTTGTCAGTTTTCTGTTTGACAGTATGACTCAGGGGCCGGAATAGCCTAGTGGTAAAGCGCCGGACTCGTAATCTTGGGGCTGCGGGTTCGAATCTCCGACGGGCCGTTTCGGTACAGAGGGATTTTTCCCTCGGAGCTAACGTTGGTTCGGACTCCATTCCCATACAGTCCTTCGAATGAGACTATGAACCGAGACTCCGTGTGAACGCACTCATAACACTTCGCGCACACGTAAAATCCCATCACCAACTTTCGGAAGAGGAGGCCAGTTTGGCCGTTGGTATGGACGATACGTTACACACAGCATGCACCTTCCCTGAGGCTGGAGTATGGCTGCCTTAATGGCGAGGTGAAAAAAAATCCATTCCCTTTGTTAGGTAGATGGGATTAATCCTTGCCTGTCTATACAGGGAGTGTCCGCAGGAGTATCAGCCTGTGCACGCGAAAAACAACAACAACAACAACAACAACAACAACAACAAGAAGCCAGGATGGCTCTAGCTCTCCTTGTCTATCATTTTCCTCTCATCACAGTGCCTCTTTCAGCGTCCCAGCTCTGTCACTATTTTCCCTTTTCATCAACATTGCCAATACCGATCCGCTAAATTCTTTTTTCTCATTATTCTTCTTTCTTTACTATAATTTCTTTCTTTTTGCACATTCTCTTTGAATTATTTGTGTTAGTATTTCTGTCATGATGCTTGTCTTTATCAGTACGTATCTCTTTTACTTTTATTCTTTCAAACAAATCTTAAATGTTATCGAACCGCCAAGAGAAACGCGGACAAACAAGCCACAAGACAAAACTGTCTTGTGACTCGTTTGTCCACGTTTCTCTAGGTGGTTCGCAAACATTTGTTTAAGATTTGCTTAGATTTCCACCTGCAGTCGTCTCATTTTGCCACTAGATCCATTTAATTCTTTCGTCCCTATTCATTTGTCAATATCTTTTTTCCAGTCAGTATTTCTTTCTCGGTAAAACTGTGTGTCAATACTCTGTCTGTCAGTTTTCCCTCTATTGTCAGTACTCTTCTTGTCAGGGTTACTCTGTCAGTATACCTTGTACGATGTCAGAATATCTTGTACGATGAACAGACAACTGTTTCTTGTCTGTTCATCGTCAGCGTTCTTTTTCTTGTTATTCTTCTTTTTGTCAATATCCTTTTTTCGTCGGTGTTCACTTGTCAATGTTCTTCCATACGTATTCCTCTCTGCCATTATTCATTCCTTGGTCAGTAATTCTTTTATCGTATTCTTTTTATCAGCATTTTTTTCTCGACAGTATTTTTTGTCTCACTTAAGCATTACCCTCTTTATCAATGTTCCCTTCTTTGCCGGTAATTATTTGTCCTTATTATTTCTTTATAAATATTCATATCTTCATCAACACTCCTCTCAGAGTCAGTTATTACCACCACCCCCCCCCCCATTTTCTCTCTCTCTCTCTCTCTCTCTCTCTCTCTCTCTCTCTCTCTCTCTCTCTCTCTCTCTCTCTCTCTCTCTCTCTGTGCATTCCTCTCTCTTCGAGTATCATTTTATCAATTTTCTTTTTGTTGCTTTTCCTTTACTTGCCAGCATTTCTTTTTTCTATATTCTTTTAGTCAGTATACTTCTCTGACAACACTCCTCTCTTTGCCAGTGTTTGTCAATGTCTTTTTGTCTGTTTTCTTCCGCTTACCAGCATTTCATTGCCTTTTGTTGCTGTTATTGTTGTCAGTATTGCGCACCTTGTTGATACTTCTTTGCCCTTTTTGTATTCCTATCTGCCCACATTCCTGTCTTTGCCATTTTTGTGTGTTTTTGTTTTTTTTTGCGTGTCTCTTCGCCTGTATTCCATTGTTAATGCTTTCTCCTGTAGTTATCTTTTGTCGGCGTTCCTCTGCCAATGTTCTGTTAGCATTTCAGTTTTGACTACATTTTCCTGTTTGTCCGTATTCCTTTTGTCACTCTTCTTTTTGTGAGTTTCCCCCTCTTTGCAACGTATTTTTCAGTCACTTCTTTTTTTTTCAGTTTTGCATTCTCTGTCAGTATTTTTTTCCCCGGTGTGCCTACATTTCTCTCTTAGCCAGTATTTTCTTCTTCACGTTTGTTTTTGTCAGCATTCCTTTCCAAAGTGAGTCACCTGCTTCCATGCTCCCCAACACTATACGTGCCTTGTATATATTTGAAGTATACCCCCCCCCCCTTCCCTCCCCAACACATACACACCCTCTTTCACAAACACTACACCAACAACGGACACATCCTCTGCAGCTTTAAGTAGGAAAAAACTCTTGGGACATCGAGAGCTTGACAGCAGAGAGCCTTCAGAGAAGACCCCCCCCCCCTCCCCCCCTTCAGATAAGTGTTTCAGCCCTGAACACCTCCACAGCCAGAACCAAGCCTTACCCTTACACACCCTCTACAGTCTTAACATTAGTTACATCACGTTTCCTGCCAACCTGAAATTATTCTTCAAGACAACTGGCCGCCGTATACTTCCATTCACT